>PVKC010042448.1:0-11798 GCA_004027635.1 Crocidura indochinensis | reverse complement strand
GGTTAACCATAGCTCTCTTAATTTTCCATTAGTGATCACTGAGTGCAGAGCCCAGAGAAAGCCCTGAACACTTTTGGATGTGATTCAAATACCCACTGCCAAAATCATAACTAGAAGATAGGATCACAGATAAATATTTGCATCTTTACTTAGTCCTAGTGATGATCATCAGAGATGCAACAAACTAAGATGGATCTCTGAGATTAGTTACATGAAGATGAAGTTATATCCATGTTAGCATACAAGCATTTATTTTGGTATATTGTAATTATTCTAGAAAAATTTTAGCAAATGATATCGAAAAGCGTAATATTATATACAGAGATGAGTTTTCTATCTCCAATTAAATAAGAAAATAGAAAATACAAAGCTTTTATAGATATCTCAAAAAACAAAGTCATTACACATGGGACAAATATATTGAAAGCATATTTGAATAAAAATATAAAGCTCTGCGTATTCTCCTAATACTGTTTAAATAATCACAATATTGACACTAAATAGTCAAATCATAAGATCTAATTATTCAATACTTGGCCAACTTTAAATGTGTACATATATATATACATATATAAATTACTTCATTTAAAGGCATTGTTGCATAGTTGATAATAATACATTTGTTTCCAGGTGGTGGGAATGAAATACTGTTAAAAAAATCAAAATAAGAGAAAGACAAAATAAGAAGCAAAACATCTAGCAACAAGAAAATTTGTGAAAATTAAATCATTAGATCATTGTCAGAAGGTTTACTAAGCTCTTGTTGAAATTTCTGTTACATCTTTTGTTTCTGTACATTAAGTTGTCTTGAAATACACATTGGCAATGGGCCCGGGAGATAGCATGGAGGTAAGGCATTTGCCTTTCATGCAAAAGGTCATTGGTTCGAATCCCAGTGCCCCATATGGTCCCCCGTGCCTGCCAGGAGCAATTTCTGAGCACAGAGCCAGGAGTAACCCCTGAGCACTGCCGGGTGTGACCCAAAAACCAAAAAAAAAAAAAAAAAAAGGAAAAGAAATACACATTGGCAACAAAATGCTGTTTCCTACTGAGATTACAGTATTAAAAAATGTTGTATGTGGCTGCATAGCCCAGGAATTTCAAACATTTGGGGTTTTGTGAAGATTTTGTGGCTGCCAGGTCTTCTGGAAGTATGAGAAGGTGGGGATTGGAGAAAAGAATGTCTGCACTAACTCCAAATAGGTTCTGGTGGTAATAATATTTCAAATAGTAGCATATCTGGAGATTTGGTCAGTGTAGTGTCTATGCAGAAAGCCATAGTTGAGTGGTGAAGCTGTGTCATTGGCAAAATAGATTGCAGATGGTAGGTGCAGTTGAAGTAGCATCAGCAGGTACAGAATTTGGCTTGTCTTTCCTGAGATTGCCAGCTTTTAGCTGCAAAGTGGTATACCCATCATTCTTCACAGTGTTGTTAACATCTCTTTCAAGAATAGATTGAGTCTATGGATCTGGTTAAATGCAGTTATGTGAACTGTGTTCATGGATGTGTTTTCCTATATCTGGCTAATTTTCATGCACTACAAATTTGTTCTTGTAACACAGTGTGCTTTTTGTCAGCATGAAAAGGCTAGTGTTAATGTGACAAATATATTATTTTTCATAAAACTCTAAAATATTAAAAGCAAATAATTCTATAGAGCCGTGTTTTTATGTGTTGTTTGTTATTTTGAAACAGTGAAATCACAAATTATGGTAAAACAGTGAAATGACAAATACAAGTTTTTGTTATATAAGAATTTTTAATTGCCAATTTATTATAAATATCCATATATTTTTAGCACACAGAGCTTATGAATGCAAGGCATAAGCTTTACCACCAAGTCATATCACTAACTTCTTAATGAAAATTCTTAAATCATACTCTCTCAGGAAAATCAGAAAAACTGCAAGCTAGAGTATTTATTTTACTAAAATATTTTTCTTTTTCAAAAATATTAGGAAAAACAATCTACTATATAAAAATATAGCTAATGCTCTTTTGGAGAAAGAGCATACAATAAGATATCACAACAGAATCATCAATTACTATACCCAGTTTTGTCCTGCAGTGTAGTTTTAAGTACTATACTGAATTCATAAGCAAGAATATTGTAGACTTCAGATGTATTAACCACAGATGTCACTTTACATTTCCTTAACAAATCATAATTTTGGAGATTCTGAGATTGAACCTCGTTCTCATGCTTGCTAAGCATGCATTCTAACACTAAGCTACATCCCTACTGTCAGAGAGAAAAGGACAAATGCCAGATGTTCTCTTTTATGTGATATATAACATAACAAGACAAGGGAATGGGAACTATCAAATGATGGCAGATAATTGACCCTAAATTGTAGACTTGAGAAAGCTAAAGAATGTATGGGTAGGAGAAAAATAGAAGATATAAAGCTAATGGGTAATAACATAGGGACACCGTTCAAGGTCTTGGACTTTTTCCTAGTGTAGAGATGGGGTAACTATGTACGTCAAGACCATAACAAGCCAACACTATTATAGGCATGTTATCCAAAATATAATAAACAAAGTTAAAAAAATAAATTTAAGGAGGTAAAAGGGAGAGAATCTTAGTCCTTAGTGGAAGAACACTGAGGGTCAGAGTTCTGGGTCATTGGTTTAGGAGTAACAACATACTGAATGCCCAGAACTGTTAGCAGCTTTTTAAATCACAGTACCTTGCTGGGACTCTCTTCTAAATCTAGACTTCCTGTCATTCATGGATCAACTACATAAAACCTTAGGTGATGAAAACATTGTCCAGGCTTCAAAAGGATTGTTTATATATTGGTGAATTTACTAGTGTCATTTAAATGACACTGAAATATGATGTCATATGATGATAATAAAATTTGATGTTCAATACAAAATGCTTCTATTTTAAAAGAAACAAATTTAAAATGACTGCCTTCTAAAAGCTCATTAAAAAAGTTTTATTTTTATAATAAAAGTTGCTTTCACCAGATTCATAAATTAATTAACTATATCTTATATATCTTATTTGTCTTTGTTTTTAACTCTACAAAATAACCAAAAGAAGAAACATTTTGTTTTCCAGGAAATGTAGCAACTGTATTTTTGTGAATTTCATTCTCAACTTGATATTTGATAAAGTTTGTCTGAAGAAAAATTTCAAAATGTGAGACTTCATCTGGCTAACAAAACACATTTTTACCTTTCACCACTGGCTACCAAAATCCCATTAAAAAGTTGAGACAAGGTCAGAGAGATAATACACGGATTATGATCCTTGCTTTGGTTAGGATTATTGACCTAGCTAATCCTAGGTCAATCTCTGACACTGCATATGTCTCCAAATTCCCATCCTATCAAGATTGCTTTCTGAGTCCCGAGCCCAGAATAAGCTCTGAGCACCTACGTATGTCCCAAATCTTGCCTCTTCTAAGAAAAAAAGTTTTAATTTAAAATAAAAATTAAACAAATACATCCATTACAGTGACTTAATGGGTAAAATGAGATGATCATAAGTATGGCAGAAATACGGAGTATTCCTTGGAAATCAAAATTTATGGGGTACGGCAGGGAAATTTAAAGGAATAAAGAAATATAGACCATTTAAGGATGAGATTAGGAAATTTTTTGTTAGTAGATAAAGCTAAACTTGGATAAAATAGTTCCAAAGAAAATTATTTATAAGATAGTTTAATATGAAACTATGTAGTTTTTTTTTGATCCAATAACAAAATGGGTTGTAGAGGTGATCTCACAGCAACAAATAATTAATTATTAGGCATCTGAGACTTCCACTTAATTTAAGTCAATTGAGACAATGTAGAAGATAATATCAGATAGAACTGCTTAAAACTCAATCTCTCAAATACTCCATCTACTTTGGATGCCCATCGTAAGCTCATGAAAATATTTGTTTCAAACAGGTTACAGGTCAAAAGATGCCAAGATATCCTCCTCAGATTTGACTTACCCAAAAATGCAAAATGAAGGAAATCTCCTAGCTACTGGAGCACCAATATATTGCGAATAATATAGCAGAGGAAAGAGATGCACATGATAAGGTAAAGAAAAATGGCAAAGAGCTTCCATGATCTCTAGGGGAAAGCCTTATCATTACCAAATCTTGTTCACTCAGTCTGGGAGCTCTACAATTCTTCTCCCATTATTTTATTTTTTTGAGGACACACACAGCTGTATTCAGTCTTACATAAGATGTCAAGGGAAAAATATATACATACACAATACTCTCTTAGATTTGTTGGCATTTAGAAAATTTAGAGTCATAGTTCTTGAATCGTGTTACACATATTATAATGGGCTAAACGAAAAATTATAAAGGAGAGTAACATTCATTATAAGGAAAGTGATGAGCAATGAAGAGAAATAAATTTTATAGCTATTTAAACAATTCTACTCAAGTAACTGAAATTTAATACAATATAGGAGACTATTTCCCCAAAGGCAATGACTTTATGTAAATGAAGAGAAATGAAATTCTATGAAATTAAGTATCAATTTAATTATAAAAATGTATTATAGGTAGAATATGTATTAAGATGAAGTAAGTCTTTTTTTGAAGAACAGGGCAATTAAATCCTTTTAATCGTTGATATTGAAAGCATTAAAATGCACTAATAAAGAAACATACATAGAACTTTATGGGTAGATTCTAAATGTATAAAGAAAAATACATATATAGTGTAAAGGAGTAAAATGACAAAAATAATGAGACTGACCTATGTGTGATGAGAAATAAAATTGTACAAACTTGACTAGAATACATGCAGAAAAATATCAGACAAGAATAAAAATATTAGTAAATATTAAATTAATAAATCATCACAGTAAAAGGTTAAAAAACTAAAAACCCAATAAAATTTGTATTACTTTCTTACATTTTATATTTTTTAAATAAATACAATGTCAGAGAAATTTAAGAGTAAAAACACGTGGCTACTTATATCTTGTTAACAAACATCATCTTTTAACACTGTGAGATATTGCATGGTTCTACTGCATTTCTTTTCATTCAGAACCATATTAATTATTACCCAAGGCAGGGGTCCTCAAACTATTTTAATAGGGGGTCAGTTCCCAATCCTTCAGACAATTGAAGGAGCAAACTATAGTTTAAAAAAAACGATGAACAAATTTCTATGCACACCTCACATATCTTATTTTGAAATAAAAAAAATGGAACAAACACAAGACATAAAATGAAGAGCAAATAAAATAAACAAATATACCAATATTTCAATGGGAGCTATGGTTCTGCTTTTGGTGAGTCATAGTTTGAGGATCCCTGCCCGAGAATGAGAAGAAGAGTTGAGAGAAGGAGGAGATGGAAAGAGTGCGGCAAACCTCCTACACATGAGCACTGTGGGCCCCGGACAAATTCCCAGCTAAGAAATTCAAGCAGCAGAAACAGTCACAAAAACACCCAGTGGACCAGATAATTGTCCTTAGTGGGCCGCATGTAGCCCTTGACCCATAATTGGGGACCCCTGACCTAGTGCTAACAGTTTAGATTTGTTCATTCTCTTTTCCTTTTTGGTTTATTTTTTTTTGGGGGGGGTTCACACCTGGTGATGCTCAGCATTTACTCCTGAATCAATATTCAGGAATCACTTTTGGCGGGGCTCAGGGGACCTCGTGGTATACCTCATCACTCTTTGTGGCAAGCTTTCTACCCTAACTGATCCTTCTATTGTCTCCTGACATCATTATCATACTGTTATTTTTCTTATCTCACAAATGAGTGAGATTATTCATTCTATCTCTCTCCCTACCCCCAGACTCATTTAACTTAGCCTAATAATCTCCATATCCATTCATGTATGGACAAATCTCATGGCTTTATTTTTTCTAACAGCTGTATAGTATTACATTGTATAAATGTACCATGTTTCTTTAGCTGTTCATCTGCTCTTGGGCACTTGGGTCATTTCCAGATTTTGTGTATTGTAAATAGTGCTGCAATGAACATAGGAATGCAGAGGGCTTTTCTGCATGGTGTTTTGGGATATCATATAGGAGCTCAATTTCTAATTTTATTTTGAAAAATATTCATATTTTTTTCCAAAAATTTGTACCATTCTACATTCTCCCGAGCAGTAAAGAAGAGTTATTTTCTCATCACATCCATGCCAGTACTGGTTGTTATTTTCCTTTGTGATGTGTGCCAGTATTTTTTACATAGTGGTTTGGTTGCAATGCACATTGTTTAAGTTTGTTTTAAATGTTTATAATTCATCCTCATATTTAACATATAGTTATACTGGATAGGACTCAGCTATTTTCTTGAAAAATTATTTCCTTAAAAATAGAATTGGGGGGCCCGGGAGATAGCATGGAGGTAAGGTGTTTGCCTTTCATGCAAAAGGTCATCGGTTCGAATCCCGGTGCCCCATATGGTCCCCCGTGCCTGCCAGGAGCAATTTCTGAGCATGAAGCCAGGACTAACCCCTGAGCACTGCTGGGTGTGACCCCCCCAAAAATAGAATTAGGATATTATTTTATCTTACCTCATAGAGAGGCCCTCAAAAATTTTGGAAAATATGTCAGTACCAATAAAACATTTTGTAGGATTTGACATTATATGTGTATATATTCTCCTAATCAGTAAATGGGTCTTTTAAAAGGTTATCAAAATATTATTTACAAAATAAAGTTAAACTAATACTAACTCAGTGTATACCAATATTAATTTATAATAATTAATATACCAATTTTAATTTCTAAAATGTTTTTATTTATTGAACCATCATGAGATACAAAGTTGTTCATGATTAAGTTTCAGTGATACAATGTTTGAGCACTTGACCCTTCACCAGCATTCTGTTCCCTACACCACTCTTGAGCATGGCACCCATTTTTTAATTTGTCTCCTTCCCTTTGGGCACTGTGGCTTGCAATACTGTTATTGAAATAACATATTGTTATCATGCACATCACTAACTATTTTCAGCACCCAGTTCTTGTCAGTACTTCAGTACTGATCACTTCCCACTATCATTATTACATTGGTCCCTTCTCTGACCTAACTGGCCTCTCCCTAGTGTAACACACTTTCTATGTAGAACCAGTGCACCTGGCCATCATTTGTATAGTCTTTAAAGATGTCCTATGTATTTTATAGATGTTTTATAATACAAATTTTGGTCTTATAAAATATGTGTTAGCATTCCTTTTAATAGGTAATAATTATAAAATTCACAGTGGCTAATAGTTGCTGAAGGTCCCAACAACTATGTTTGGCAAATAGAACCTAAATTTAGAGCAAATCTACTTAATTTCCATAAAATCTAATGTAGTATTTTAATGAATTCTGCTAATTTTTCTTAATCTTGAGTTGCAAAAATAATCCATGCATTTAAGATAATTATAAACCTTTTGCATAGGTTGCTGTTTTATTTTTATTTAAATTTACATGTGAAAAGAGCTTTGGGGTAAAAATAACAAAATATTTCTAAAAATTCTACACTATTTTAAAGACCATTATTTAGCATGAAATGTTGAAGCATACCAAAGAGATTTCCTAAACA
This sequence comes from Crocidura indochinensis, assembly GCA_004027635.1. Lineage (NCBI taxonomy): Eukaryota > Metazoa > Chordata > Mammalia > Eulipotyphla > Soricidae > Crocidura > Crocidura indochinensis. The sequence continues at coordinate 4,265 of PVKC010042448.1, read as the reverse complement.
TTTAACAAAAATATATTACTTTAGCATTTTTATATTTAATTTAAATATTATTTTCAGACATATATGAATACATTTTTTTCTTATTTCACTCGTTTTTGTTTTGTTTGTATTTGGGTCACACATGCTAGTGTTTAGGGCTTACTCTTGATTCTTCACTCAGGGAAGACTCCTAGGAAAGTTCTCAGGACTGGGATACTGGGATTAAACCTTGCTAGGTAATGTGCAAGACAAGCATCCTATCTATCCAATATATTATATCTCTAGCCACCCAGTTTTTTTTTCTCTTAATTTTATTCTTCAGCTTAATTAAAAAAACTATCATCAGTTCAACTATTATTACATTTTTATTTTGTGAAATGTTGTTTATCAATTTGTATACAATCTGTATGCATGCACTTTTCTATATATATATTTTTTTAATTTTCTGTTGTTTATTTTATCTTTGTCATTAAAAACATGCATATATTGGATTGAATTTTTAAATTAGAATCTTTTTTGCCTTTTATTGACATATTTTAATATAAACATTGAATTTTAATAAGAGGTGGACTTATATTTTAAATTTCTCTTAATCTCTAAGTTCTTTTTAACTTAATATTTTGTTCTTTTTAACTTAATTTTTGTTTATGTTTGTTTCAATGATTTGCTTCTTTTTACTTGTAATGAACTTATTTTGTTTGTTGACATTAAAGATTTTACAATTACAATCTAAAAACTCATTTGGATTTTACATTTTATGATCTCTAAAAATCAAATTTAAAATGCATGCATTTTTCATTTTTCATTTAATTTATGGAATGGAAAAAATAAATTTAAATTGCCTTAGCTTATCCCCTTTTATGTTATGTTTCTTCAAATATAATTATTTCGTCCAACACTGGTGAACAGGAAAACAGCAATGAGAATAAAAATTTGTTCTGAAGTTAATTTTCTGCACATAGCTCTATTTTTAAATTTATATTTAAATTATTTTTTAAATTTTAATATTTTTATATTTATTTGTTCTCAATTATTAGCATCCATTTGTTGCTATCCTTTTCTATTTCTGAATTTAGTTGACCTTAGTGATTTTTGTTGTTTCTTGTTTTTATTTTGTTTTTGTTTGGGGGTACCCCTGGTTCTGTACTCAAGAATCATTTCTGGCAGTGCTTGGGGGGCCATATGGGATGTTAGGACTCAAACCGAGGTCTATTGCATGCAAAATAAACCACTACCTACTGTGCTATCACTCTGCCATAGTTTTTTTTTTTATTAATATAAATTACTTTATTTAAAAACAACATGAACCACATCTGGCTGTGTTCAGGGAATACCCCTGAACTCTGTACTCAAAAATCATTTCTGGAAGTACTTGGGAGACCATCTGGGATGTCAGGAATCAAACCCAGGTCTATTGCATACAAAGTAAGCCAATACCTAGTCTGCTGTTACTCTGGCTCCATGCCATAGTTTTTTTTTAATTAATATAAATTCCTTTATTTAAAAACTACATGAACCACATGGCTGACAAATGATGGCTAAAAATTATTTAAAAAGAAAAGAGCAGGGGCCAGCGAGGTGGCACTAGAGGTAAGATGTCCACCTTGCAAGCGCTAGCCAAGGAAGGACCGTGGTTCGATCCCCAGCATCCCATATGGTCCCCCAAGCCAGGAGCAATTTCTGAGCACTTAGCCAGGAGTAACCCCTGAGCATCAAATGGGTGTGGCCCAAAAACAAACAAAAAAGAAAAAAGCAAAAAAAGAAAGTGTACAACAACAAGAAGATGCATGAAAATTACTTTATCTCATAATGAGCTAATGAATTTATTGTCAAATAGTTTAGTAAGCTCTAGTTGCTTGCTGATCATAATGTTACTTCTTTTGTTTATGAGTTAGGTGGTTGCAGATACAAACTTAAGTCTGCATTGGTGTCTGACTTCTGGGATGACAGTATTACAAAGTTTTGAGTCATCACAGAACCATGAATGTAGCTGTGTGGTCCAGGTTTTCTAAAAACTATTGCTATTACCATGACTTTGGTGGGGTATGTTTTCCGCTGTCAGGGTTTCCAGAAGTATGAGAAGGCAGGGGTAAGTATTCTTTTTTTTTGGGGGGGGGGGTCACACCCGGCAGTGCTCAGGGGTTACTCCTGGCTCCATGCTCAGAAATTGCTCCTGGCAGGCATGGGGAACCATATGGGGCACCTGGATTCGAACCGATGACCTTTTGCATGAAAGGCAAACGCCTTACCTCCATGCTATCTCCCGGGCCCCAGGGGTAAGTATTCTTGTACTCATTCAAAGTCTTGTTGATGTCAGTCCAAATACTGGCATATTTTGAGTTTTGGCCAGATAGGTGACTCTGAAGATTAGCATGGAAAAGTGATAGGGCAGGACCATTGGCAAAGCTGCAATTGTCTATTTGTTCATAGTTTTGTAGACATTTTTAAAAGGAGGGTGAATGTGTTTTACATTTCTAGACACGTGCTGCTGAGATTTTTCTGCATGAGTAATAACTTTTGTAAATTCAGTACTATGAGATTGTAAGATTTTACTCTTCAACTCTAGTGAACAAAGTTTTATTTTCATTCAACATCTACTTTGTAAGTTTACTGTTGGTTTTAGTAATTCTTTTTGCTAGAATGACTATAGTCATAGGTCAAAGTATAGTTTTAACATATTTGATTATTTTACTCAATTTTAAAACAAAAACTATCATAATTTATATACATATTTATATACATTTGTTTTTCCTATTAAAATTTTTATGTATTGCTTTTGGGCCACCCCTGTGATGCTCAGGGGTTACTCCTGGCTCTGTGCTCAGAAATTGCTCCAGGCTTGGGGGACCATATGGGATGCCTGGGTATTGAACCATGGTCTGGTATAGGTTAGTACATGCAACCTATAGGCAAACGCCCTATAGCTTGAGTCATCTCTTCAGCCTCTGTATTGCTATTTTTTATATTACTTTATTCATGGCTACAGGTTGTTAAGAACACTGTTTTTTTTAAATACACAAAGTTGTTTATGATTGAATTTCAATCATACAATGTACTGCACTCTTAACAAGTACACAATTCCCACCAATGTCCCCAATGTCCACCAATGTCCCCAGTTTCCCTCCCACTATATACTGTTCATTTTTGAATTTGGCAAGAATAGTGTAAATAGTGTAAATGTTGCCAATAAAAAATTTTCTCTGTAATAAATTTTGTCTATGGACACTCCCAATTCTGGTTGATTTTTTTAAAAAGACCGCCATGTTTCTTGCTATATTTTATAGAGTACATCCATTCTCTGTGTATTCCTGCTATCTTGCAGCTTGCTACATTTTTATCTAAATCTACTGAATTTTCATCTCTATGTTTCTGTTTCTTTGTATTTTATTACTTATTATTTATATTGCTACTTATTATCAATAACAGATATGTTTTTCCTTCATAAAAATTTCTCATTACTTTCTACCCTAAAAATTCTAGAAAATTTTCTTTCTGTGCTATAGATATATAAAGACAAAAACGTTCTTTTTCTTTTTATCTGCCCTTAAAGAATCAGAGTCGTTCCTAGTCAGAAGACCAGGATCACATCAATAGCTTGAACAAGTACAGCTAAATATAAGAAGTGTCCCTCGGATGATGGTTATAGTTTTCAAGCAATGGATAGTTTTTTAACTATCTGTGAAATAATTACTTATACATTAACAATGTGAGGCAATAGCTAGTTAAGTTTGTGGGCCTAGCTCCATGACCAAGGACTTTTGCTCCTACAAAATCCCACAAAATCACTATGAGACACAACAATAACTGAAACAGGTTTCAGTGAGTTAGCTGGATTTTTAAATTATTTATATCTATCGTTCTTGCTTTTTATCCTCCAGAAAGAACATCAAGCTCAGGCAACAATTGCTATTGCAAACTTTTGAACTTTGCTCACAACTGTACCATTCAAGTACTGTCAACACATCTATAATCTAACTTAGCTATATATAAATGGTCTACAACTTTTGCTCCTGCAATTTAACCTGAGTGACACTGGCACACACTGAAATAACTACCGGGTCAGGTGTCACCTATGTGAGTATAAAGCTATGCAACTTCCTGTTACTTTTTGGTTTATTTTGATTGTTTTGTAATTATTATTATCTTGGTTTGGTTGTCTTTTTGGTTTTGGTTTTTGGGTCACAACTGGAAGTGCTCAGGGCTTCCTTCATGATTTGTGCCCAAGAATCACTACGAGTAGTGTGTATGAAACTATATGTGGTGTTGGTGATTGAATAAAGGTTACT
>PVKC010042447.1:0-11941 GCA_004027635.1 Crocidura indochinensis | reverse complement strand
AAAAAAACAAATACCATATATAGGCCATGGTATTGAGATAGAAATGTGGCAGTAAACAAAAGAAATGAAAAGAAGAGAATAAATAGATATACATATACATGGAGACATCCACTTCAATAGTCTATCCACAATAATAAGATCAACAAAAGATAGATACGTAAATGATGATAATAAAAAGAAAAAAAGATATTTTCTTTTTAAGAGATTCATGTTTGAATTGGTAGACACAGCAAAGATCAAAGGAGGCATCAGCTAGTTCATTGAGTACCGAAAGGGAGGTAAAAGAAAATGTGAGTTTGATATTTTTACTTGTGCTGAACCATACCTTTTTCCTGCCCTAAGACTTAATTGCTTTTCAGGCAATTAATTCTGCTCAGGATTTATACAGTTCAGTCCCTCTTTCCCCCTTTCAAAGCCTTTCGTGTCAAACTTAATTATAGCATTTTCTTTTCTAATTCTCTATTTTACAGATGGCAAGTAATGAAACTTTTCTGGGTTTTTTAATAGTATAAACTGATTTTTTATTTACTAAATCCCATCTTATACAAGTACATATCTAAATAGCTGTATATGTATATAATTAGGTTGATATCTAGGTAGTATATTAGTTCAATTCTTTTTTTTTTTTTGGTTTTTGGGTCACACCCAGCAGCGCCCAGGAGTTTCTCCTAGCTCTACACTCAGAAATTGCTCCTGGCAGGTTCGGGGGACCATATGAGATGCTGGGGTTTGAATCACCATCCTTCGGCATGCAAGACAAACGCCTTACCTCCATGCTATCTCTCCAGCCCTAGTAGTTCAAATATTTTGGAGAACACTGACTATTGCAAAAGCATAGAAAGGTAGTTTAAAATATTAAAGCTGCAGCCATCATATCATTGCTAATATCATGCTAAATGCACTATTTAAAATTTAATTCAAAAGTCTTTATTTTATTCTCATAAAATATTATGTAAGTTTCTTAGGTATCAAGCTTCACATATTTAAAATTTTTTCTTGGAAAATATCTTGAATATAGTCATTCAATATTAATATTCAGTTAAATATATTATTACATGGAGGCTACAACGTGTGTTGCTCACTCTGCAGTACCATAGTTGTAAACTACTGCTACCATCCTAACAATCTATACATTGGGAGGGTTTGTGACTCCAGATTTCAAATTCTGAACCTCACACATGCTAAGCATATGCTCTAACATATAAAATTTTCCCCTAGATTAAACTTTGGGCAGCTACACGCATGAAATGTAAGTACCTGCTATACTATAGCTCTAGCCCCTCTAGGTTTTAAACATATATCCAAGAACTGGAGTGAGAGATTAGTGGATACCTTCACACAGACACCCTGGCTTGATCCCTGGACCATATATTTTTCATTGAGCTATGCCAGGAGTGATCCCTGAGTATAGAGTTGAAAGTAAGCTCTTAGAACCACCAGGTGCAGTGCCTCAAGACCAAATAAGCATGAATTAAAAATCATATCATTAGAGATTTCAATTATTAATTATATTTGGTTTTGTTGAAACAATGACAAAATTATAGTCTAAAGCAGCTTAAAATAATTTACAAACTATTAGAGTTAGAAAAAATTGTCGCTACAAATAATTAGAAAATTCAGTGCTATAACAACATTTTTGAGAAGAGTATCACACGAGGTTTGGTGAAGCAAAATGAAAACCATACAACTTTACTGTACTTGTTGACTTCTAATTTCTTATTTTAATTTTTGCTTATATTTACATTATATTGCTGTATTGTGGGTATATAACATTGCTACATCATAATGATTTGACACTAGTGTACATTATAAATTTATCAGCATATATAGTTATAAATTTTAAGAACCATTTTGTTAGTTTTTATGCATACAGCACAGTATTAACAGCCAGTATGTTGTATCATAGATTATCATGACATATAAGTTATAACTGAAGTATGTATCTATTGACCTCAATTCACCCTTTTCACTGATAATATCTTGTATTTATATTTGTATTTTAGACAGGAAATTTATTTTCTGTGTTTTCCTCTCTAATGTTCTTTTTATAATTATTTTATTTAAGCACTCTGAATAAACAATTGCTCAGGATTGAGTTTCAGTCATACAAGGTACACCATATTTTATCAGTGCACATTTTCTGCCATTAATGTCCCCAATTTCTCTCCCTCTCTCCTTCATCTTCCTCCCATGCCTGCTGTGAGCAGACATTTACCTCTTTCTATCTCTCTCTATCCTCCTCTCCCTTGTTTATTGTTTAGGCAATTTATTTTCATTTTGTATATTAGTTTTGTTAAAAAAAGAAAGATTCTTCTTTCATTGTTTACAAAAGAGAATAAATAAATAAAGCAAAGATAATACATATTTTTGCTTTATGTTTTATATTTCTAATATTTTTATTAATAATTTGCTTTATGTTTTGTTTAAAAAATACCAGAAGTAATGAGGTTATTGCAGGTATCAAACCATAAATCCACAAACAACTTAGAATTAGTCACCAAATTTTAACAATTTACATTTTCCAGAATTAAAAAGATATGGGAAATATTAATTGAGAAATGTAAATAAAATATAAATAAATTAATAATCAAAATTAACTGAATATCTTCAGTAACATCTGAATTTACAACCTAAATTTTTGTTGATTCCCTATTTTATAAAATATGTTTAATTATGTGTTTCTAAATAATAACCAAACACACTCTCAGTAGTACCATTTCTCTACCTTTAAAATGACATTTTTGTGTTGTATGCTTACAGTATTGTTTACATTTTAATTAATTAAATGACCTATTCAAGTTTCACAGAGGTTATCAAATAACTTTTGCTTGAATATTCATTTGAAGCCTACTAAGGGAAAAATGCTATTTAAAGGTAGTATAAGCTTATAGCTAGCCATAGTCCTCTTATCTATCAAACCACTCTCTATTTGGTAGGTTGGACTGGAATGAAAGAATATGAGTTAAATATTTCATGCTATGATGGTATGTATAATTCATGACCAAACTCTTCAAAAAAGAAACAGATAAGTACTGAAAGCTAGAAACGAAATATTTTATACTTAACAGAGCAACAGCATAAAGACATTTTAAGTCTTGTCTGTACTGATACCATGAAGAATGATTAAAAATAACATCCCTCTGAGAGAGACTAAAAGAGAGACAAAGAAGAAAACAGAAAAGAAGAAAGAAGAGGATAGAATGCTGAGCATGAAAAAGGATGCTGACACACAGTAAGATGCAGAACAACCTAAAAAATGAGACTCTCTCCAAAAATACAAAGCATATATAGCACCTATTAGCTGTACTTTTTCTCTTTACCTTTAAAAGAATTCAAAGCATATCCATAGATATTCCAAAATAAACATCTACCTATAATGTGCTCATACATATTTTTAATGTGAATAACTTCAATAGAGCATGCTTGGGTAGAATTAAACATATATATATATATATATGAGAGATAATCATGAAATGTTTTTACTTGCTGTTTGTTTATTTTTTAGGAAGTATCTTCAAGTTAAAAAATCTATAATACTGATAAAGTATAAATTCTAACAATAAAATTTATTACTCAATAAAAAATTAAAATAAATTTGAAGTTCTCATCCAAATAAATCTCTCATAATAAGTTTTTGTTTAAAACCAAAACTGTTACAAATAAATCAAACCGTGAGACTGAGGTCATACAATAGAAAGAAATATAATTTGAACCTATGTTTGGAATTATTGAGAAAAACTTCTAAATTTTCAAAATACTGATGCTATGCTGGGTAGAATTATCTGCTTTAGATAATTCTATAATGAGCAACAGAGTATGCTTCTACTGACATAATAGTGAGTAGTACTAATGTAGTCATCTGAAATTAAAACCTCTGCTATCTTAAAATAAATTTAATTCATTAGGTATTCTACTGAAATAGCTCTCACTTTCAATTTCAATTAGATAGTTAAACTAGGACACAGATTTTTCTATCTTCTTAAACATTAGGATGTGTAAATGACCTAAAATAAAAAATATCAAAAGAATATTGGAATTGTCTTTCCTATTCTTAGTATTAAAATCTTTAGATTATTTTTAAGTGTTATAAGATCAATTATCATATTAACATCCCTTGACAAATTTAAGGAAAAATAACACTTAAATAGTGATAATTACATATATCCATTTAATATATTAAAGAAATAATCTTGTAAATGTTACCTCGTTGTTTATAAACATATGCCTAATACAACTATTTCAATATTTATTCAAATAATATTTAGTAAATTTTCATGTATCTTTAGAAAAAAATTAATTTAACATAGGGTTGATTGTTGGATAGTTCCTCAGAGATCTATTCTTGTAAAGAAGGAAAGTTCAATATGCTTCGTACAATACAAAAATACTCAACATTTTTTGTTTGTTTCGTTTTTGGGTCACACCCGGCAACGCTCGTGGGCTACTCCTGATTCTACACTCAGAAATCGCTCCTGGAAGGCTCGGGGGACCTTTTGGGTTGCCGGGATTCTAACCACCGTCCTTCTGCATGCAAGGCAAATGCCTTACCTCCATGCTATTTCCCCGACTCCCAAAAAACTCAATTTTGAACACAAAACTTAATTGTAGATTTCTTTTATACTACATATTGTAATGTTTTGGCTATTGCTTCTTAATATTCTTATCCAAATCTATTGTTCAGATTCAGTAAGAAATATACATATTTTGACTTAAGAAAGAACCTATTAAAATAATCATAGTTAGTCATTTATATCATCATTCACCAAAGTTCTTGACCTAAATGACTCTTCTCTCTCTAAAATATAAATTTCAGTTGCATGGTACAGCTTAAATACTGCTATTTAAAAAAATGATACACTTCCAAATTGATATTCATGAAGTTTCCTTTTGTTCATTAGTTTTAGTTTTGATTCTACATGCTGTTTGTTGTTCCTTATTCTATGTGACCGTTTAAATTTTTTATAATGCACCAAATTCATTAGTTTTCTTAATTCCATCAGCTTCAACTTCATTACAGATCATCATATCTGATACACCTTTCCACTGAAACTACCTAATTTTCTTCATTGCACCATTGATCAGGCAATAATTGTGGGGCCATGCCTCATTTGATATTCTGCTTGTTTTTAGTTACTGCCATGGATAAAATATCCTATGAAATAGCTTCAAATACTATAAAATAAACTTAAAATGTTTGTCATTTCTGTAGTCTATATTTAGCAGCTGTAACTGTTCTCTTCCTAAATTAATCATAATTTTAAATAGCAAGATCAGGTTTTTGTTTTTTGTTAAGAAAATAGAGAAATATAGATTTATGCCTTTATTTCTCCTTCGTCTCAGCATTTCACTGAGATGCTAGCTGCCAAGGGAATGCATCTCATTTGAAAATTTGAATAAGCGTGCTTATAAAAGCTGCCCTTAGCAGCTGAATCTTCAAAGGAATTGGCTTTCTTATAGTGATTTTAAATCATACTAGTGACTCAGAAATTACAACTTCCCTATATTTTCCATTGTGATAATCTTGCATTATTTACAACAGAGCAGAAAGATGGAGAAATAGTTCATAAAATAGGTTTATTTTTCAGTTTCAGTGGAATTTTCATTATATTAAGTTTTTTATTGGCAATTTTGTGAAAAGTTTAAAAATGTTTAAGGAGTTATTTGATTAGTTTTAGATAGGAAATGTTGCTAAAGCTTTTATTGCTTATATATGTTCTTGCGTGTATAAATTAATATCAAATGTACCTTGTATACCCACATTAATAAAAGATTGAAGTGAAATTACATTAAATCACTTGAGCTTCGATCAGAGATTTCTTTTAAAAAATATTTGAGTCTTTTCAGCACTATAATCAAAATCTTCAAATCTGTTAGATTCCTAGAGAATATTTTAATTTAAAATATATGTTTCAGGGTGTTGTTTACTTTCATATCCAAGTTGGTTTAATTTTCCCACAAGGCATATTCTTGCAGCCATCTCAAGTATAATAATTCTTGTTAAGGTGTAAACACAATGCAATAAACTGCATTTTATTTAGTTTTATCATATGATAATTTTTATCTTTACACTCATAAACCTATTGCTACACTGGTAAAATAAATGTATTAATTATTTCAATTTTATTTATTATTATAATCATTCTCCTAGACTTTCTTGGCTCTCAACTCCAGCTCACACAAAAGAAACCAATTATCTAATTTTTACTCATTGTAAAATAGTTTAATTTTTTCAAAGTTGCAATTGATGTAATCAATATGATCTTACCATATTGGGCTAGAGAGGAATCTCAACGGGGCCTAGCGCTCGTTCAATCCGCATCACAATATGGTCCTCTCAGCTCTGCTGGAAATGACTTCCAAGCACAGAGACAAAAGTAATTCTTGAGCTTCACTCGGTATAACAAGCCCCTTAAAAAACGAGCAAAATTAAAAAGTAAAAAGCACAATTAGAGTATCTAATTATTTTTTATTTTTAAATAAAATAATGATTTTGAGATTGTTTCTTTTAATTTTGTCAAAAGATCATTCCTTTAAAACTGTATATATTTGAGCCTAATAGAATGTATAATATGTAGATGCTTCTTTTACTTTTTGACCAACTTGGGTTCAGTACCTCAAATCCCCCATGTGTGATTCCTGAGTACAGAGGAAGAACTAGTCCTGGAGCACAGCTAGGTGTGGCCTCCCAAACCAAAAAATAAATAAATGATACAATATTTCACTTTATGAACATAATACAACTGTTCTATGCACTCACTATTTTATGCATAGTTGTGTTTCCATTTTTCCAGATATTACAATTAAGCATCTGTGAGTGCTCTTATATGCAATGTAAATAGCTTAAACATTTAAAAAGAAATATCATATTCTAATTTACATAATTAGGAATGTGATAACTTCAAAGATCTAAATGTTCTGGAGAAATACGTTAGGGGTTTAGGCATATAACCTTAAACCCTGTGGTCAACCCCAATTGGATTCCTGGCAATTGGCCACCCCCAAGTGGATTACTCCCTGAGCACCACTAGTATTGATCACTGATCACAATTTCCCACATTAGGATTATGATCAAATATGAATTCATAGTTCTAGTTGACACTTGACATATGTACTCAGAGGTGATATTTGGTTTGTCAGTGCTTTAGGACAAAAGTCCATCTCAAAAAATTCCATAACTTTAGGTAGGAGTCAATCAGTATGCTTACAACAAGAGAATACTTTGAGTATTTTTTAATTAAATTACAAATAGCATTAAATGAAAATGATAGATTCTTTATTGGTATGATGAGTTGATGAATGAGCTGTAATATGTAACTGAAACTGGCTCGTATGGAAAAAATCAGTGTTGAGGTCAAAGAATTTCTAACAAATCTGATATAGAAATTTGGCAAAATCAGCATATTCAGCATTCTAAGGAACATGGAAAGCACTTGGCAATCCAAGACTATTTCTTACAAGGCCCAAAAGCACACCATATCATCTATATTTCTTATCCATTTTTGTAATGTTTGATTTTGTTCAATACACCAAACCATCTATTTGCATTTGCTTCACAGCCAAATCTCCACATCCAAATATTCACAGCAAATCTGCCTTTGTTTGTGCCTTTCCATATTGCTCTTGTAGTATAGGCAGAACAGATGAATATAGAGATTGTATGCCTTCCATGTGAAAAGCCATCTTGCAAGTCATATAGAGTCTATCTGCTGTCCTCAATTCATTACAAGGAATCCTGATTACTTTTGCATCTTCAAAACTGGCTCAACTTTAAAATATCTTTATTTTTTGGCTATTGCATTAGTGACTTTATAGCTGATACAATAAGTTTCAAAAATATAACTGCCAATGAATTATTTCTCCTTCCATTTTTTAATTCTCTGTTCTCTTTCTATTTCTTAATAACTTTGCTGTCATCCCAAAACAAATGTGTTATGATCAGTTATGTCAACAATATGATACATTCTTTTAAATAAAGAATTTAAATAAAAATAGCTTTGCTAACATATTTTAGAAAACATGAACAAAATGATAGTACATTGTTTAATCTCTGTCACATCTCTGATTTCCCAAGACCCACCACTTGTGATCCCTAAACTCAAAGTAAGGAGGAAGCCCTGACGAAACCCCTCCAAATCAACATATTTCTTAGAATCTGAAAGTCATGTCTGACTTCTTTGCCTCTGTTATACTATTATTCTTCACTATTCTTTTTCATAGAGAAAAAGTTGACTAAGAATTATACCAACTTAATTCCCTTTTAAAACTTGCATATGAATTAGGAAAAATATATGTAAAAATAAATTATTGAAGCTGCACAGGAGATCTTCTGTTTTATTTTATAATTAATCCTCTGTGGCCAAGAATGGTTTATTTAAAATGAAAAATATACTAGGTGTAATTTTTAATAATTTTTATAAATATTAGTTTATTGCTTATCGATTTATAGAATTATTTACTAAGTAAGTTGCTATTCTTGCCTATTAGGAATTCATTTCTTGATAGGGTACATTTTAAAAATTCAATTTGTCAAAAGATAACATTGAGAAAATCAATACGGGCCTGCGAGATAGCATGGAGGTAAGGCGTTTGCCTTTCATGCAAAAGGTCATTGGTTCGAATCCCGGTGCCCCATATGGTCCCCCGTACTTGCCAGGAGCAATTTCTGAGCATGGAGCCAGGAGTAACCCCTGAGCACTGCCGGGTGTGACCCAAAAAACAAAAAAAAAAAAAGAAAAAGAAAAAATCAATACAAGAGTGAGCAAATTAGGAATGTTATGTTTACTCATAGACAGTAAATACCATAACATACTGATATTTTGACTTTCAAAAGCTAATAATAGACTTTGTCAAATATTTTAAAAATACGAGTTTATATAGTTTTCAAAGAAATCTTAATTTAATTCTACAATAACAAAATAAGTATTTCACTCTATTTTTCAAGTAAAAATATGTTTCTTATTGACAATCTAAAAATAGTAAATTACTTGTTTTTCTTAGTCTTTCCAATAGAAAAATCAGTTCTAAATATTGTCAACATATTTTTCATATATAACTAATCATTTTCATAAAGAATGAAAAAAGTTTTTATATTTAATAGTGTTTGTGGTGACTTGGAATTTATTTTGCTACCATAGTAACAGAGTTAAAAGTCAAAATGTAGGCAATGCATTAAATGACAATCTATGAATATTTTCATAAAATAAACTCTTATAGAGAAACCATTTTTATTTATCATATATAAAATAACTATGATAAAATAAAATCTGAACAATGTATGTACTTTGTCTTCATGACAGTGAAACACTGAAACATTTAATAGGGTTTTGACATTTACTTTAAGTTATTAATATATTCTTTTTCTTTCTTTTCTTTTTTTTTTTGGTTTTTGGGTCACACCCGGCAGTGCTCAGGGGTTACTCCTGGCTCCATGCTCAGAAATTGCTCCTGGCAGGCACGGGGACCATATGGGGCACCAGGATTCGAACGGATGACCTTTTGCATGAAAGGTAAATGCCTTATCTCCATGCTATCTCCCGGGCCCCTCTTTTTTTGTTTTTTTGGGCCACACCCAGTGACGCTCAGGGGTTACTCCTGGCTATGCGCTCAGAAGTCGTTCCTGGCTTGGGGGACCACACGGGAAACCGGGGGATGGAACTGCAGTCCATCCTAGGCTAGCGCAGGCAAGGCAGGCACCTTACCTCCAGCGCCACCGCCTGGCCCCCAATATATCCTTTTTAAGTATTTATTTTAGCCAACAATAACTTTATCATATAAATTATATTTAGAATTTTTATTGTTTGGATTTATGAACAAAATATTGAGTACTTATGTTAACTCTTTTCTCAGCATGTTACAAAATGAATTAATTAATTTCCTAGAAATATGACATCCAGCAAATAATATATGATATGTTATCATAATGTAAGGATGAAGCCCTAATTCTCCAAATCAACATATTTCTTAGAAACAAAGTTATGTCTGATTTCTTTGCCTCCACCTCTCTTCTATTGTTTATTCTTCACTATTCTTTTTCATATAGAAACTTAATTGACTAAGAACTATACAAACTTTATTAGCTTTTAAACTTGCATGTGAATTACACAAAAATATATGTAATTAATTACATATAATTATTAATATGTAATTATTAATATGTAATTAATTACTTATTATCATCATTATTTATACTTATAATAATACATATTCCATTTAGAGTTTATCTATTTAAATTTTTATATATTGTGTATATACAAGGACCTATGCATGATCAAAAGTATACATATGTAAAGCTCTGCCATTTTCCATGGAAATCACACTCAGAAAATAATAGAATATATAGTATAAAATATGGCACAGAAAATTAATTTGATCGTGTTCCTCTTTGTGATGTGGCAATATAGTCACTTAAAAAGAGCATAATCTCATTATTAACTATTTCTAGTAGATTAAGTTTTAAATATGGTAATTTTATAAATATGGTATATTATGTATTTTAATTTATAAATATATATGCATAAACATATTTATTGAGTCATTTCTATATTCTAAGGAAAATGTGGTAATAACTTACCTCTATTTTCTTTTTTCCCTGTCATAACTAATGTTGTATTTATATAAATTCTTAGATCTTTATCTTAGTTTTAGAGTGAATCCAATGCATAGGTTATCCCTAATACAGAAAGTCATTTTATCAGAATATCATTTCCCAAATATTTGGCTTACTATATGGTTAGAAAAAATTTCAAACAATTGCTTTTTTCTGGTCACTAGTACTCCTATTGTACACTGATATTCAAATATAGTTTCTAAATGATACAGACCTCAAAAAGTTATATTCCATCCTCATTTACCGTAAGATTAGATGTTGCTAAACATCCTGCCTAGGTGCTGTAGAGATTCAACAGAATCTAAATTCAGTAAACATTCTTTTAAGATCCAGAAACCTCATTAATAAAATTTACATGCAGTCATAAGTGTCTCTAAAAAGTCAAAGAAGTATTGTAAAATAAGAAATTAGGAGGTATCTTACTAATTTGGAACTGTACTAATTTACTAATTTGCAAACCTAGAGTGATAAAAGCTTCTTGACACTGAAATACAGACAGGTTCTTTGAATAAGGGATGAGAATTGAATACCCATGGACAAAGGTTAATATTTGCAAATAGTAAAATTGTAACAAAGTAAAGAATATGGAATGGAATAAAAATAGCATCTTAATGATAGGGTACTGGGAAAACTGGAGAATCAACTATAAAACAGACTAAATCTGGATCCTTAACTCAAACGTGTATTTGTATGCCTTACACAAAAGTTGATTCAAAGTGAATCAACTACCTTAATATTTAGTTATAAAATAAGTATATTGAAGAAAAATAGAGACAAACCACTCTAAGATTTGGACCTCAGGACCTCTTCATTGAGGTCATACTGGCAAATGCAACAAAATAAAAGTAATCAAATGGTGCTACATCAGATCAAAGAGTTTCTGATTGATAAAGGAAACAGATTAAACTAAAAAACATTAAGATGAGAACAATCATTTTCATTAAACATATCAAATAAAGGATTGATGTCTAGGATATTTAAAGTACTCTCAAAGATCCACAATAACAAAGACCCATCAGAAACCTGTCAGAAATGAGGAGAGAAAATGAACAGACACTTCTCAGAGGAAGACAGGAAGATAGGTGGCCTGTAGGTACATGGAAAGGTGCTCAGTTATCATTATGGAACTTTAAAACAAGAGGTTAATGGGATATTATATCACAGCAGGTGGTACATATAAAAATAGTGAGAAAAATCTTTTTTGCCCAGTATGTGATGAAAGGAACTCTCATCAACTTCTGGTGGAAATTCTGTCTGATTCAACTTTTTGTAAAACAGTATGGAAGTCCTCAATAAATTAAATTGATCTGCTATAAAAAACCACCAATTTCACCA
>PVKC010042446.1:0-11955 GCA_004027635.1 Crocidura indochinensis | reverse complement strand
GTGGTCATGAGGTCCTGAATCAGGTTGAGGCCTTGATTTTTTTTTGTTTTGTTTTGTTTCGTTTTGTGTTTTTGGGAGGCCACACCCAGAGGTGCTCAGGGATTGAACTAGGGTTGACCATATGCAGGTCAGGTACTATAACTCTTGTGCTCTCTCTCTTTCTCCTCTTTTTATTTGTGTTTTTACGAACTGGGTGTTGGATCTCATTCATTTGAGGCATGCATTTACCATTGAGCCATATCCTCCATCTCCTCTACTCCTTTATTTCTTTACTATTAAGTTCAATTTATGTTCTTATACCAGCCATTGTGAAAATTTATGTAAATATACCAGGAGACCAAAGAGATAGAGCAGCAGGTAGGGTGCTTACTGTGGATATAGCCAACCTAGATTCAATCCCCAGCATCCCATATGGTCCTGTGAGGATCTGGAGTAATCTCTGAGCACAGAACCAGCAGTAAGTCCTGAGCACTGCTGGGTATGTCCCAAGAACAAGTAAGTAACATCCTTTATTATTTTAAAGGGTCTCTGTCACAATTAATTTTGCCATTATTATAAAAACTGATATATACAATGTAAAGGAGCTTGGCTCATTTACTTAACTGTTTGAAAATAGACTTGGCTGTTTCCAATAAAGCTTTAAAAAAAAAAAGTAGCCTTTTCAGGTGTGCTTAAGGTTTGAGATCCACCCCTGGCAATATTTGATGGCTTGGTGTGAAGGCTACCATTTGGTGTTTGAGGAATTGAATTTAGAGCCTTGAACATGCATGGCATGTACTCCAGCCCTTTTGAAGAATCTTCCTGGCTCATTCTGTAAAACTTAATTTACAAAAACTGTGATAGATTTGACCTAAAAGTAATAGTTTGCTGTTCCGTGTTTTATATATTGCATGGATCCAAGGACTGCTACATTACTGTTTTTACTACTATTCCTTTGTACAAAGAATATCCAATAATACTTGTCACATTTTTGTGAATCCTTATCTTTCTCTTTTGTAGAGGAACTATCTGGAACTTATACTCTGTTCCAAGGATAGCTGAACCAGTGTGGCTTACGATGATGTCTAGCACCTTGGAAAAAACTCAGCTCTGCCAGCGATTCCTCAAGGAGTTTACTCTTCTGATAGAACAGATCAACAAAAACCAGTAAGCTCCAGCTCTCAGGAGCCCCGTATGCAAATCCTATGATCAGGAGCTGTGTGTGGCAGTCTGGCCTCTTCCTGCATGGACTCCTGTGTTCTCTTCCTTTCCTTCAGGTTTTTTGCTGCCTTACTGACTGCAGTGTTGACCTACCACTTGGCCTGGGTCCCGACTGTCATGCCCGTCGATCATGTGCCTATCAAAGCTTTCTCCGAGAAGCGCACCTCTCACTCGGTCAACACGCTTGCCAAAACACACCCATATAATCCTCTCTGGGCACAGCTGGGTTAGTACCTTATTGGACTGTTCAAAAGCTGTCTTGGGTGGAGCAAGGAAAATGCTAGAATGTTTGGTTGGTGTTAGCCAGGCTGTACAAATGGCTGGAAATGAGAGGTTGGCATGTGGATTCTGGTTGCATGTCTTCCACTTCCTCCAACCCCTGAGTAACAGCTTTCTTCTTTCTGCACTTGAAGCAGTGATACTAGAAGTATTAGAATGGTACTAATAGTAGTAGAAGTAATACTCTCTTCCTGTAGCAGCAGTTCAGCATGAGAATTTTCTTTCTAGTATGGAGCATGACCTCTGCTCTTTTGACGGGGTGTAGGTGGGTAGTTTGGGGTGATACCTGGGGATGATCTGGAACTGTTTCTGGCTGTCAGGGACCATAGGGTGTGAGGGATTAAGTTTTATGAGTACAATCACTTTAACGCCTGTATATTCTCTCTCCTCTCTCCTTTCTCTTTCTCTCTCATCATGTTACATGTCCCAAGTGGGAGAGAAAGAAATACTCCCAACCAAGGACCCAGCAGAATGACTTTGTAATAGAAGAAAATTTAAAAAAAAAAAAAAAAAAAGGAAAGACTGTCATTTCGCCACCTTTTATTTTATTATTTTGTTTTGGTTTGGTTTTGGGTCACACCCAGCAGCACTCAGGGGTTCCTCCTGGCTCTATGCTCAGAAATCACTCCTGGTAGGCTCGGGGGACCTATGGAATGCCGGGATTTGAACCACTGTCGTTCTGGGTCTAAGACAAACGCCTTACTGCTGTGCTATTTCTCTGGCCCCATTTCGTCACCTTTTAAAATTAAGTTAATTTAAATCTGAAAGCTTTGCCTCTTTCTACACTACCTTCTTGCATTTAGTTGGTGGTGTTTATTTCCAAAGCTTGATGCTTTGGCATAGTCAAAGAATGTGATGCTTTGGCATTGTTGGTTCTAGAGTTTAGGACTGAAGTTGGGTGCTTGTATTTTGGGTTAATATGCAGGAAAGATGAGTCTCAGTCATTAGACATTTAAAGTTTATCACTGAGACAGTGTGTGTGTGTGTGTGTGTGTGTGTGTGTGTGTGTGTGTGAGAGAGAGAGAGAGAGAGAGAGAGAGAGGGGGGGGGAGGGAGAGACAGACCGTGTGTGTGTGTGTGTGTGTGTGTGTGTGTGTGTGTGTGTGTGTGTGTGAAAGGGGTGGGGTGGGAAAGGACAGAGAGACAGATACAGAGAGACATACAGAGAAAGACTGCATAAGCAGCTGGTATTAGGCAGCTTAGTCCTAGGAGCTGCCTACTGGAGAAGGCTGATTTGTCTGCCCATAGTTTGGGGGCATCCCTGTTTCTCCTTTGAAGTATATCCAAGACATTGCAGCACAAAGGCCAAGGCTGTGGGCACCAGCTCCAGACTATAGATCAGTTCCAATCTCCATAAACAAGTTCCTTTATCTCTCTCTGTCTCTTCTCATAAAAAATGAGGGGTGATAAATAGTTCATAGTTGCTGTGGGAATTAGATCACTTCTTACGAATACATTTGTTATTTATGTTGCAGATGAAAATACCATTGGGGCAGCCCTGGGAGATAGAGGGAGGGAAAGAGAGGGAATTTCAGGGAATGCTTATATGAGGAAAGGTGAAAATGGTATTTTCCAAGGGGAACAAGTGTTAGCCAAGGAAAGCACTCTGATCTTGGGAAGCCCCATAATTAGTCACAGCAGTAAAAGCTGACACTGAGCCAAGTGAGCTGTGCTCTTGAGTGCTTGTCATGCCAGACCATAGGTGTCTTGCCCTGGCACCCTGGATTATGACAAGTAAGAAAGTATAAGACAAGTGTAAGAAAGAGAACCCATATTTAATGGCTAAAGGGATAATAGGTGTGTGTTAATGAATCAACCACAGAATTTTATGGGTTTTACAAATGGGTTTAATGTAACCAATCAATATTGGATGAGGAAAAATTCAGAGCATACCTAACTCACTTTGGGTCACACTGTCCTTCCCAGGGAAAGAGCATTATTGCTCTTGTTATGGAACAGTATCTGAGAACTGTGGTTAAGTGGCAAGGGGGACAGATATTGAGGAAATCTGCTATGGCGTATTACTGCATTGTTCACTCACAAACAACGCTAGGTAAGCAGTGTGTACTGCATGAAATAAGTGTATTCATCTTCAGGCACCTTACTTGAAATTTAGCTAATGCGTCCTGTATAGGGTAACAGGGCAGAGTCCCTCCTGGGATTGGCAGTTCTGTATCAGAGGTGATCACATGCTGAAGAAAGGCTCCCATCCTCTCCTCCTCCACACAGTCCAGACTGACAGTTGACCAGGGTAGTGAAGGTCCAAGTATGGGTATTGAGTCGAAAGCTTTGGAAAGCCAAGTATGAAAGATAGTTGTTTTAACATTCTTAGGAAAAATCATGCAGCTTAAAACATTTGACAGGAGATACAGTAGTAGTACTAGCACTCAGCAGCAGCCATAGAAGATAAGTATGCTTCAAGTTACAGTCAACAGGAAAATATAAGTTGGCTGGGACGATATACTACAATGTGAGTGCATTTTTAATCCAGGCTCGTATGTAATGGAGAAGAGCCTCGAGTTATTTTAAAGACAGTTAGTGAGAGCTTGCTAGGACAGAGGCCACTGTCAAAGCCTCTTCTGCTGGCTTCTCAGGATTCCTGGGGCAGGAGCAGAGTGGAAGCAGTAGCTTCCCATGGGTCCTTCACCCTCTCATACACTAGTCTGGGTTCCTGAAGGGGAAGCACAGAAGAAAGTCATGAGCTCCAGGGACAATCACTGAAAGCCTGGTCGAGGTTATGGAAGCCACTTAGTGGGTCAGCAGTACAATTGAATGGGAGATATCAGAAACTACATACCTATTTTTGTCAAATGTTGACCTCAGGGCACAGAGGGTTGAGTAAGAATGTGGGACAGGGATGTTCACATGAAGTGCTTCTCTCTCATGTATCCTGCGCAAGGGTTTTCTAGGACTTTGGGCTCTGATAACTTCAAGGATTTGTTTGGTCATGAAATCAGAAAAGACTGTTCACAAAAAGTCCCAGAGAAAAGCACCTTAACTAAGGTGGCATATGTAATCACGATGAAATAACCGTAATAAGCTTGCGGCCAAGAAACTTTTCTCAAGCAGAAATACTAGTCCTGGCATCAGTAGTAACTCAGTTATTCTTTTGCATGTAGATAGTTTCTCAATCAGTTGTTAAGACCTGAAAGATAATGCCCTGTTAGTCCAGGCTCTAGTCTTATTCTAGAGCTGCTGTTTCTGGCCTGTCCTTACATGTTCTAAGGAGCAGAGATTGCCCTAAGGGAATACTGTAGACAAGGAACTTCCTGACAGCTCCCAGGGGAAGGGCGTTGTAATAGTTCTCAGGACCTTTTCCTCAGTCTTGACTCACCACTTTAATTATTCTTTTTTTTTTTTTTTTTTTTGTCTTTGGGTCACACCCAGCAGCGCTCAGGGGTTACTCCTGCTCTACACTCAGAAATTGCTCCTGGCAGGCTTGGGAGACCATATGGGATTCTGGGGTTTCAACCACTGTTCTTCTGCATGCAAGGCAGATGCCCTACTTCCACGCTTTCTCTCTGGCCCCAATAATTATTCTTATCTATCTCTGTTGCTTCAATGTCTCTCCACCTCCTTCTCCCTTCATTCCTAAGTAAGTTTAACTTTCTGAGTTCTTTATTTTTAAAACTATTGCTGTGTACCACCTCTCCTTTCTTGGGTGTCTTTGTAGGTCTTGATTTGTTGCTGCAACTTTTCCTCATTCCCTTAAGGGGACCTGAGGGCCACTCCCCATGATCCAGTTCTATGCTTAAGCTCCAGCGACCCAGTGCTGCTTGGGGAATGGCTCATACCCTGTAATGTTGTGGAGACTCACAGTCAACTTTGCTCCCACAGTGCAGGATATATACAAACATTGCTGCTGCCACCACCATCACCACCTCAACCAATATCTCGCCCCACCTCGTCCCCACTCCCACCCTGTGCTCTCTTCAGCCCTAATTATGGTCATTTTAATAGTTTGGCGTTTGATAGACACTATTGATGAAATGCTTCAAACTATGGGATATGATTGATACATTTGTCCTTTTTAATTTCTTTTCTTTCTTTTCTTTTGGGGAGGGGGGGTTTGGGGGCCACACCCGGTGACAGTCGGGTTACTCCTGGCTTTGTGCTCAGAAATCACTCCTGGCTTGGGGGACAATATGGGATGCCAGGGGATCAAACTGCAGTCTGTCCTAGGTCAGCCTCGTGCCAGGCAAATGCCCTACCACTGCGCCATCGCTCCGGCCCTGTTAGCCAGTTTCTAACATTCTTGTCAGGATGTAACTTAAGGAACAGACATTTCTTTTCTCAGTAGAAATTTCATGTGAAGCCATATAAAGAAGATATTCATATTCATCATTCATGAAAGTGCTTTTCTTCTTGTTCAGTGAGTCACTGTTTGTTGGTATGTGTATGCTTAGGGAGAATTGCCCTCAGGACTTGTTATTCTGGGATTCTTTTTGAAAAGTCTTAATGATTCTAGGTTCCAAGTCACTGCATTTGACTTTGACTGGGTTTGGCATGCTGGGTTCTGGCTTTAGTCTGTTCCACATTCAGGGAGGTGAACGCTGGCCAGGCCAGGGAACTGTAGTGGGGAGCCTAAGGAGTGCAACAGGAAGCAGGGTCCTTTCACTCTGGACCCCAGCATCTGTGGGCTATAGTGTGAAGCATTTCCAGATGGATTTTCTTCTTACAGAGGCAGGTTCAGAGCGTAGTTGTGGCAGGTGATTCCCTCTTTGTTCTTATAAGGCATGTGAAGAAGTAGCCTTGCATGGGGCCAGGTCCTCTGTTTCTCCCTTGCACCAGCCACACTCACATTGTCTGTGGTGCTCTCCCTGGCAGGTGATCTTTATGGGGCCATTGGCTCTCCGGTGAGGCTGACACGCACCGTGGTGGTGGGCAAGCAGAAGGACCTGGTGCAGCGCATCCTCTACGTCCTGACCTACTTTCTCCGTTGTTCCGAGCTGCAGGAAAACCAGCTGACCTGGAGTGGGCCTCACAGCGATGGTGACCCCGTGCTGAACGGGAGCAAGATCACAACTGCCCTGGAAAGGGGTGAGGTGGAGGAGTCAGAGTATGTGGTAGTGACAGTGAGAAGCGAGCCTGCTCTCCTGCCTCCTATCCTGCCCCATATCGAGGCCCTAGAGAGAAGGAGCCCTGGGCCTGAAGGGTCACCCGGGTCCCCAGAAGGCACTGGCACTAGAGATCTGTGCCCCAGGCCTGACCAAGAAGAAAACCAGAGGACAGAGCGAGGTGCTGAGGCCTGCAGCCCAGGATTTCAAGGGCCAGAACTGGGCCACTCTTGGAAACATGGGGACGCGTTATGTGGAAATGGGGAGAGAACAGAAGATGTATGCCCGGGGTCCTCTCTGGAGTTCCCCAGCTCTGAATTCCCAGGAGCAGGATGCACTGTCCCCCTGCAGTCTGGGAGTGAGATTCTAATAGAAGGCCTGTCCAAGAAAGTCCCAGAGCGCTCAGCAGCCTGGCCTTGCCCAGATAGGCGTCCTCAGGAAATGCTGCCCTCGGAAAAGGTGACCTTCCAGATTGGAAGCTCCGTCTCCCCAGAGTCAGACCTGGAAAGTCGCACCAAGAAGATGGAGGCATTGCTGCAGGCCTGGGGACAGCAACCTGCGTCCACCCGTCCCACGGCTGGGTGTGGGGCCCTGGGCCAGCAGGAGTCTAGTTGCTCTATCACATCCAGCATTAGAGCACACCACGGCTCTCTACAGGATTCGTCAGCTGATGGGGACCTTGGCGAACCTGAGAGGGCTTTTCCCAAGGACAGGGGCAGTAGAACTGAGACTGATGCCGATGCTTTGAGGCCACTCAGCAAGCCAGCCCTTAGGGAGCAAGTGGCAGGAGCAGGCCCCAGGGTCCTGGAGAGCAGAGATTTGTACGAGCAGGAGGCAGGAGGACCCTCGGTGGCTGCTCTGAGAAGGTGTGCCCAACGGGATATACACATCCCCTGCGGGGACGCCACCAGAACAGCTGGCTTCAGAGCTGTCAGAGACATTCCCCGAAATGAGAGTTCGGACAGCGCCCTGGGAGACAGTGACAGCGACGAAGCCTCCACCATGCTCAAGCGTAGTCTCAGTAGTGACCATGCAGATGGGACTACAGAAGTGGAGCTGCCTTTGCCCAGGTAATACAGGCTAGCCTCGAAGTGAAGCACTGAAGGCAAACTGGGAAGAAGAGGGTCTGGGCTCCAAGTCCGTTTCCATGATCAAGTCAGGGGCTGCCAGCAGCTTTCTACACTGGTAATTTACTTGTTGGGTTTGTTGCCACTCCCCAGAGTATCTTCAGTGTCATTAAGCCTAGTCTGGAGGTATCCATCTGACTGCAAGTATGAAGGCCTCTCTTTTCAATAAGACAAGTAGATGCCTTTGCAGTCCCTATGTTTTGGGGGGTCTTGATTTTCTGCTGACCACAGCATGGACGTGGTAGTGACGGTGAGAAGCGAGCCTGCTCTCCTGCCTCCTATCCTGCCCCACATCAAGGCCCTAGTGAGAAGGAGCCCTGGGCCTGAAGGGTTACCCAGGTCCCCAGAAGGCACTGACACTGGCCAGCATCAGTCCCATCTTCAGCAGTGGTGGTTCATGCTGCCATGCAACTTTTCTCCAGCCAGTTGAACCACGGGGTTGGTGGGAACGACCAATCTTGTTTAATAGCCATAGGTCAATGACTTGGTTGGGTGATGATTGAGACCAGTAATTTGAGATCTCAGCTCTTCCCACTGACCTGGCCACCATCCTCTGAAGCTGCATGGAGTCCCAAATACTACAGGTTTGGCACAATCTGTATCTTTCTTCCTTCTCAAGACATGGCCTGTCTGCTGGAGAGGACACTCAAGAACAAGTTTGTTACCCTCCATGAGAATATTTTCCCCTTCACTGTGTTTCTCTTCCCTCCCTGCAATTGTTCCCACACCATGGCTCCTTTGCTGAAATAGACCACCCAGAATCCTATTTTTTTAATTCTAATAATTGGATAATTTTATCCCAGTTTTATATTAATCCTGAAAAACTGGATGATTTTGTCCCAGTTTGTCTGCAGGAGAGGTAAACATTTGTCATCTGACATGCTAAAATATCAATGCTGTTTTAGGTCTCAGAGCATCAGCAACCCAAATGTGAGAAACTTCGGCCGCTCTCTGCTGGCCGGGTACTGCCCCTCCTACATGCCTGACTTGGTGCTTCACGGGACCAGCAGCGATGAGAAGCTGAGGCAATGCCTAGTGGCTGATCTGCTCCACACTGTGCACGTAAGTGATCCCAGTCGGGGCCCTTCTGGCTACTGAGGAAGTGCCAGTCTGCAGAGTTTGTCCAGTGACAACGTGGTGACAGGCGTTTCTGCTGAGATGCATGAGGAAGGGACTGTTGATAGGGAGGCATGGGGAGGGACTGGATCCAACAAGGTCCACTGGGACACTCATGGATTAGCAAGTGCTAGAAGCCAGGACTGCACCTGGCAGGGCAGGCAGCAATTGCCCAGGGCTGGAAAAGGTGGACATGGAAGGGTGCACTGTGACTGAAGGATAGGGATGGGTTGAGGGCCCCCCCAACCCCTCTCCTCCATCTACACTCTCACACCTCATATTGGCTGAGCACAGCTGGAAGCCAGACAGCAAGGTCACAGCTAATGTAGTTAACAGTCAACCTCCTGGGGCCCCAATAGTGCAGAGAATGGATGGGGGCAGGTGGGGGCCACATAGAGGGCCTGGGCATGCAGCACCGCACAGATGGTGCGACAGTTCCATGCCATCATGGGGAGAACTACAGAGATGTTACATATGGTTCACTTTTTAGCCTTCCCTTGCTTGTTCCAAAAAGTGATTTAGGGAACTGATTTGTAATGAGGTTCACTTTGATGGCCTGTGTGAGAACTCCTGAAGAAAGATTTAACAAGTCTTACTGGAAAATTGCCTCGTGGCGGCCCCCAAGTGCTTCCCTGCTATTTGCGTGTGACAGCAACTGAGCAGTTAAGGAAACAGTGTCAATCTCATGAGCTTGTTTTTAATTGAACTGCTAGGGGCAGGTGAACAACAACAACAACAACAACAAAATAGATGGCTTGCCTTGGAAAATCGCATGTTTTGTGCAGTAGGGAAAGTCTTCTTGAAATCTGTCTCGCTGCTTATCTCCTCACTCAATGAGTATTTTTAAGGAGGTGGAACAGAAGGCTGTGATGTTGTCTTTGGCCTTGAGCATCCTCTTTGTCAAGACTAAACATTTATACCATGCAGGCTAAACAGGCAGTGGAGTGTGTTTGTGTGAAATGGGAAGAAAGGCTCAGTAGTGTGACAAATGTCTTCAGAAGCTCCCTTCCAGGGGGAGAGAGCAGAGATGAGGAGCAGGGCTGTTCCCCAGTATTCCGGGTTTCACCCTGCTGTGTGGACAGGAATACCACTGCTCACCAGGATGGTCTGGGAATGAACCTGGGAGGCTGCTTTTGCTGTTAGAAGGATGCACTCACAGTGTGTTTGCAGACTTGTAAACTCTTAGGCTGTGTGAAAAACACACTGTGCTTGTTTGTCACGGTCCCTACAGCAGTGACCTTAGCCCTAAGAACAATGGCCTCCTTGTCTGAACTATCTTCAGTCCTGCATGTGCCTCAGATTTTCAAGACAGCTACACACTTAGCCGCTTTATAGAGTTAAGAATTAAGGAATTAAGAGACCCTCATTTCCTTCTTTGGTTGTACCCCAGGTTTTATACAGATAAGCATAACTCAGGCAACATTTTTCTTCCTCACCTGCTGTCAGTCTGATTTCTTTTTTTAATTCATTGTCTTAATTTGGGGGAACACTTAGCTATGCTAAGTCCTATTCCTGGCTCTTTGCTCAGGGATCACTCCTGGTGGGCTCTGGGGACCGTACAGGATCTAGGAATTGAACCAGGGTCTGCTGCGTGCAAGGCAAGTGCCTTACATACTTCTACGGGCTCGGAGCTCTCTTATTTCTAAGAACATGGTGCTGCTCACTAGATTCATGAAAATTCATTGCTGTGAAGCCCGGTGTTGTAAGCTAACAAGTGGCAATAGGCCATCTTTCTTACCAGCTAGTCTACTGTCCCCAAGTACCCTCTTCTCCCTTGCCTCTGTGTGGAAACGTGGTCTGATTACCTGTTTTAATGTGCAAACAAGCTCATGATATTTTAAAGAAAGTAACTAACAGGTTGTAATTTTTATGTATTTGGTTTTTCACAGCCACCATCCTGTGCTAAAAATTTTTTTTTTAATTTTATTGATTGGTTGGTTTCTGGGTCACACTCGGTGATTCTCAGGGGCTACTCCGGGCTCTGCACTCAGAAATCACCCCTGGCAGGCTGGGGACCCTAGGGGAAGTTGGGAATTGAACTAGGGCCCTCCCAGGTTGGCTGTATGCAAGGCAAATGCCTTACCTCTGTGCTATTTCTCCAGCCCCGAAAATTTCTATTATTAAAAAACAAAAACAAAAACACAATCTTTCTCTTTATACTTGTAAAGAGTTTCTCTTACATCATTTTACCTTCTGTTCTAAGTATTTACTGACTATAACTCCACCTTTCCTTGCATCCTCCAATCTTCCCAAGCGATTCAAAGTTATTGAGCATAATAACCTACATCATGTCAAAATGTGGGTACATCCAAAGTGCAGCCATGCATAGGTGTTAATGTGGAATTAGGAAAGGCTCATAAGAATATCTTCAGAAGTTCAATACACTCAAAATGTATCCAATTAGCATTGTGGATTTCTAATTTCACTTGGCACATTCATCATCATGAATTTTGCTTTTGAAGTTCTATTTAAACTGTCTCTCAGCCTGCTACTCTGGTCTGTGGCAGTGTGTAATCAAAAAAAATTTTAAAGTCTTACTTTCAGTTGCCATGTACAAATATTTATTGAAAAAAATTAGAAGGTTTAAAAAAAAACACATTGAATTTAGTGTTCTAGAAATAAATTTTTGAGTATATTGCCAGAGAAAAAAGCAAAAATCCCAGAGCCAAAACTAGACCTGAAACAGTAGTTTGTTGAGGAAGAAAAGATGGAGATCAATTATCCTAACTTGCTTTTGAAAATCTATTTCTTCAAGTTTGTTCATTTTTGTTTTGTTTTGTTTTTTTGTTTTTGGGCCACACCCAGTGACGCTCAGGGGTTACTCCTGGCTATGCGCTCAGAAGTCTCCCCTGGCCTGGCCTGGGGGACCATATGGGGCATGGGGGATCGAACCTCGGTCCTCCAAGGCTAGCGCGGTAAGGCAGGCACCTTACCTTCAGCGCCACCGCCCGGCCCCAAGTTTGTTCATTTTTAATGTTCATGGAGAATCTTCTTTGGGCTTTGATAATTCTAATTGTTTTTAGAGAAGGACTTTTAATAACTGCTTTAAAGCAACTGATTTAAATTATTGATCTATTTTCTAGTCAATAAAGCATGGTTGTATTGTAAAATCTGTCTTATGTAAATGTGATTCTTATAGCCCTGGTAAAGTTTATGGAGTTTATCTTCTCATAGAG
>PVKC010042445.1:0-11956 GCA_004027635.1 Crocidura indochinensis | reverse complement strand
GGGACCCATAGAGGCTGGAACATGCACAGGAGGTGGCCAGCAACTTTGCAACTCACAGTTGCTGAGACATTCTTGCAAGAGGTGAAATACTTCAAGATGTTCCTCAGGCTTCACCAGACAGGAGCTGAGAGGCTGTGGAGAAGCAGCTCTGTGAGTGAGAGAAACCAGTGTAGAAAGACATCACAGAACAAGATTCCCGCCATGTTACAGGATTCCCACAATGTCAGAAGATTCTCACTATGTCACAATATACCTGCCATATCATAGGATTTCTTCCAGGTCACAGGATTCTTGAAATGTCATTTCCACCTCAGCCATTCTTGAGACTTCCAGAACCACGATACCCTGACCCCATCACCAAGAAGTGGGCATGGCCATGCTAGAATGGACTGATTTCTTCTGTCCTAGTTAATACCTAGAATCTCTGGGTACAGGATACACCAGAAAGAACTCTGATGGGGACAAGGAGATAGAGCAGGTCTATGACTATGGAATTGTAGGTGGCAGCAAAGACAAAGACAGAGAATTGAACCGCAGGGGTCACTGCCAGCCCTATAAGGGATAAGAATTGATTCACGGGGCCCAGGAGATAGCATGGAGGTAAGGCGTTTGCCTTTCATGCAAAAGGTCATCGGTTCGAATCCCGGTGCCCCATATGGTCCCCCGTGCCTGCCAGGAGCAATTTCTGAGCATGGAGCCAGGAGTAACCCCTGAGCACTGCCAGGTGTGACCCAAAAACAAAACAAAAAAAAAAAGAATTGATTCACAAAGTGCCCCTCCCCCTCATTGGCCCTGCTCCTAATGAACTTCCTTAACCTTAGAGTTGCAACAGGAAGTAGGGCCCAGCTCTCTCCCTATTTTGCTCAGGATGGAAATGAATTTGTGCACAGGGTGTCCACGGACTGAAGACGTAACTTTTGATGACTTCCCCAACTCCATTCTTGTTATAGCCTAGCATTGTCAATTCAACTTTTTGGCATTGATGTTTAGGTGTGAGTTAAGGGAGGGTCACCAAGGCCAACATACTCCTAACTGGACCTGAGTGACCATATAAAGTTCTAAAACCCTAGACAGCACTGGAAAAAATTCCCAGAGACAAGGTCCTATGTATGAATCATTTCTGATCATTTGCTTTGGGCCAGACTTTGGGCACCATCTGTCATTTGAGCCGTGCTTGTCCTTTGGGGTGTGCATGGATGGTGTTGCAAGGTGGGGACACACATAGCAACTTCTTGTTGTTTTTTGTTTGTTTGTTTGTTTTTGGGTCACACCTGGCAGCACTCAGGGGTCACTTCTGGCTTTACGCTCAGAAATCGCTCCTAGCAGGCTCGAGGGACCATATGGGATGCTGGGGTTTGAACCACTGTCCTTCTGCATGCAAGACAAATGCCCTACCTCCATGACATAGCAACTTTTTTTTTTTTTTGGTTTTTGGGCCACACCCAGTGACGATCAGG
The DNA here is from genome assembly GCA_004027635.1 of Crocidura indochinensis. Taxonomy (NCBI): domain Eukaryota; kingdom Metazoa; phylum Chordata; class Mammalia; order Eulipotyphla; family Soricidae; genus Crocidura; species Crocidura indochinensis. The sequence continues at coordinate 10,499 of PVKC010042445.1, read as the reverse complement.
GGTTACTCCTGGCTATGCGCTCAGAAGTCGCTCCTGGCAGGCACGGGGGACCATATGGGAACCGGGGGATCGAACCGTGGTCCGTCCTAGGCTAGTGCAGGCAAGGCAACAGGCACCTAAGCACCTTACCTCCTGCGCCACCTCCCGGCTCCCAACATAGCAACTTCTTAATCACAGTCACAAACTTTAGAACTGAGCCCAGAAGGATGCCAGCTAGGGTTTGGGGTTTTCCTCCTGCCCCTCCCACCTGCTTCTCCTATACCTCTTGCAGAAGGCTGAAGGCTCTCTCTGGGTAAAGGAGTACTGGTCTCTCTTCATCTGGGGCTTTGTTTGCTGGTAGGAACAGAAGCTCTCCAGAAAGGGCCCTGCAACCAGAGATATCCAGGGTTCAACCTCTTGGGGTCTGTGAAGGGGTGGGGAGTGCCTGCCTGCCTCTGTCACCTTGTTACAGGATGTCCACTCTCCACCATTACCAGCCACCAGTGCCTCATTATTCCTGTGGGAAGCCGAGGATAATAGGCCACCACTTGAAGGCTGCTTTTCATCTTTGAAGCCCTAGGCAGACTGTTAATTAGTCCTTTCTGGCTTGTAAGAGATAGAACTCAGTGTTCTTGAATCTGTAGGGGAACCCAGTGAGGAAGCCAGCTCAGGGGCTTCTCTGTAGGGTGTGGTGTTGAGCAAGGCTTGGAAGAGTCCAGAAGTCTAACCTGTGGAGCTCATCCCCCTGGGAGCTAGGTAATTTCACTAGCCCTCATGCTGAACATGGGTCGTACAGGCTTCGGAGCCTGTTAGCTCCAAGTTGGAACCCAGCATCCCAGGAGAGTGTGGTCATGTCTTTGAATCACAAGTGATTGGTTGACCTGCCTTTTCTTCTCTGTAAAATGGAGATGAGAGCGAGACCTTCCCCATATTGTCCAGGATAAAGCAGAGTTCAGTAGGAATCTATGCTCCATATATGGGAGATCATTAGTGTTTGCTGAATTAAAAAGAAAAGAAAAAAGAGAAAGACAAAAAGCACTGACTAGAATACAAGACCATTCCTTGGATCCTCTTCACTCCTATTTGAATGTGATGTTCTCTTTTTGTTTGTTTATTTGTTTTGGGGTCACTCCCTACAGTGCTCAGGGGTTACTCTGGCTCTGCATTCAGGAATTACTTCTAGAGGTGCTTGGGGATCACATGGGATGCCAGGACTCAATTCTGGTCATTGTATGCTTGGCAAGCAAGTGCTTTATCAGCTTTACTATTTCTCTGGCTTTTGAGTGTGTTTCCTCTCAACGGTCCATATATCCTGAAAGCTTCATTCCAGACAGATTCGAAGGTCTGGGAGAGTTCAGAACTATTCCCATTCAACGCATCTCCTCTAGAGAGTCCGAAATTCAGAAAGGAGTTCCTGCCACAAATAATTTAGCCAGTATGAGAGGATGTGGGTGGCCTGAGGCCAGAGCTGTGGTGGGACTGTGAGCTGCTACCAATACTACTCTAAGAGAAAGGCTTGTTCTGGGAGCAAACGTGGTCACCCAGAAAAGGGCCCTAGGGTTCCAGAAGGAAGAGGAGGAACATCCAGGTCAACTGCTGTGTAAGCTGCAGAGAAGTCACTGGCCTGGGAGACAGGAGGCCCATTTTCACCGAGAACTGGGTTTCAGATCAAGATTTCTGATCATCCAACCCCAATCTTACTTCTCACAGCTGGTTTCCAAGACAAGAATATGATTCAGGACATTACAGAGCCCGCCCTCACTCACCCCCATCGCCCTACTTTCCTGATCTGTGAATTGCTTCTCTGGACTTAGACTTCAGTATGAAGCTCCAATTCTCATTCTGGAAGGAAGCCTCCCTGTGAGCATATATGAGTATTCCCCAAAATCTCTTTACCAGCAGATGCCCAGCTTACTTTGTGAACTCAGAGCCCTTGCTCACTCAATTTTACTCTCCTGAGTATAATTCTTAACATACAATAATTGGGGTGGGGTTGGGAGGAGAGATAGTACAGCAGTAGGGCATTTGCCTTGCACACAGCCTATTCAAGACAAACGGTGGCTTGAATCCTGACATCTCATATGGTCCCCTGTGCCTGTCAGGAGAAATTTCTGAGTGCAGAACCAGGAGTAACCTCTGAACACTGCTGGGTATGATTCAAAAAATAAAACAAACAACCCCCTCCAATATTGGCGGGGGTGAGAGAAAGAGCTAGACAGAGAGACAGAGAAATAGACAAAGACAGAGAGACAGAGAATGAGTATGAGAGAAAATAACTAAGGCAGGAGGCAAGAAAACAAAGGAGTGTAAACAAGGAGGGTAGGGAAGAATAGCCCACAAATTATCCAATAGGCCTGCATTTGGGCATATTTTTATTTTCAGTGCTAGCACTGTTACTCATGTAAGCATGATTACACTTAGCACTTGCAATAACTCTCCCCCTAAGAAAAAGAAAACTCATATACTGTGTGTGTGTGTGTGTGTGTGTGTGTGTGTTGCTAACAATTAAACCCAGGGCCTCCCATATGCCAGATAAGTATAACTAGTATAACTTTTGTCCACTTACACAATTTCTCAGATAAAGGTTTGTGGGAGTCATTAGTGTTGTCATCTGTACTTGTATTTCTCTTCCTCTAGAATACAGAGTGGAATTGTACTTCCTGACCTGCTATAGGTCTTTCTGCCTGTGAACTCATGGAGGAAACAACAAGTTCTGCCAGATTGGAGAATACTTCTTTCCTTTCCAGTGTAGTGACAGGTCAGCAATCCTGGAGAAAGTGACACTTGGTAGGTGTACTTTTGCATTTGGTATATTGAGAAGATATTCTGGATGACCTATAACAGACACCAGTGCTTAACCAGAAGAGAAGACATGCCGATCGCTCAAAGCTACTACCATTTGGGGCTTGCTTGTTACTGCAGAATAACAACCTTACCTGACTAATACACCTCTTTATAGATGAAGAAACCATATCTGCATGGGTAGGGCAGGGAGGAACCTGCAGAAGAGGCTGAAGCTGGGTTCTTGTTGCTCAGGGGTTACTCCTGGCTCCATGCTCAGAAATTGCTCCTGGCAGGCACGGGGGACCATATGGGGCACCGGGATTCGAACCGATGACCTTTTGCATGAAAGGCAAACGCCTTAACTCCATGCTATCTCCCAGGCCCCTGACTGGTCCTTTTTAACTTATCAATTTTTTTTTATTTTTGGACACCTGGGCAGTGCTCTGGGGACTGTGCAGTCCTAGGGGTTGAGGCCAGGCTCCTCAAATGCAAAACATACACACAGCTGGTTGGGCCTTGTCTCCCATGCCCCAGAGGATTGGTTTTTATGCTTTTATCTCTGAAAGGTTGGACACAGAGGGACATGGCAGTCATGCTTGGGCTTTGGCAGGATCAGCAGGCTGCTGCTTCTGGCTGACAAATCACTTTATCCATCTGGAAGGATTAGTCCTGAAGCCCCTGACAGCCAGACTCAGCTTATGCAGAACTGCCTGGGCCCAACCTTTGAGGTATCCATGATCCTCAGCACTGGGACAGGCTCTCTGTGACTCAGCAAAACCTAGTGAGGCATCAAGATGAGTGACCATCCAGGAGAGACTTGTTCCCACCAAGGCATTGGTCGTGGCTCCGTGTCGGTTTAAATGACCATAAAGCAGCACAGAAATGAATGCAAGCTAACAAGGTTAAAGGAGCCTTAAAAAAACTAATGATGCCATTTTGTCCCCCCAACTCACTGCTGAGTAAAATTTGTCACTTCAGTAAGCATTTTATTGGTAATTACAGAGTTACTTTATTTGCATATTACAGAACTGCTAGCAGCTCTAGTGAAAATGTTTAATGTCGCTGAGCATCTTGGAAGGAATTACTCAACCCAAGGAGGGAGAATTTAGTAATTATTTTCTTAAAACTGGAATTTTCTAATAACTTTGCAGTCCATCACTTTGTGTCCCCCCCCAATACAGCAATGACACAATCAACAATTATGCATCAAAGTGAGTCAAATTTGGTAACCACCTCCAGATAAGTCCTGAGTTGTGTTCTTTGAAAGAAGAGTTCAAGTTAATGCTTTGGCTTCTGAATCACAAGGGAATATCTATTCTTCCAGGAACCAATTGCAGAGGATGGGTGCCAAGTGTTATTTTTTTCCTCTGCAGAACAGCATGTGGCCCCTGAAGAGGGTTGGGATATAGCTGCACTAAGGAGGAGCTGGTTGACTGGGGCCAGAGATTTAGGGTGGGGATTCAGAAGTGAAACCAGTGTGGTATGGAGACTGGACAGGGCCCTAAACAGGGGTCTAACCAGCTCCCTCCTCTCTGGTTCCCATGTGTGTAAAATTTTACTTTGCGGTTGAGACCATAGATGACATGTGGATTGGAAGAGTAGAAACTCAGAAGCTAGTAAATGTTCTGTGTAAGTACAGCAGATGCTTAAAGAACGCTATGATAACTTTGAGAAGGAACAAGAAAAGTCCCAGTCAACTTTTCTCAATGCTCTACCACTTACCATTTATGTAATATTATGTTATGTCAGTGCTACATCATTTCACAGGATCTTTGTTTCCTAGAACCCACAGGCCGTATTAAGTGAGAACTACAGCCTGTATGGTCTTTACCCCAGAGCCCAGGTCTCCTCCAGCTATGTGAGGGGATGGGACTTGAATGTCAACTCAAGTGCAGATGCTGGCCTGGTGGCAGTGGAAAAGGTAAAGAAGACACCAATCACCCAATTTGTTGTCTAGCCACGAATCCCAGCCCTCCCTGTCCATACTGGTACCAGCTTATTCTGAGAGCCTTGGGGTGCCTCACCAATAAGTAGGGGATTGTGTTGCCAATTGTTTTTAAGGAAATGAGGGTCTGGTGTTCAACACAGACTTCAGCCTGTGGTTTATTCAAAATTTTTCAGAATCCTGCCAGGGAAGATGCAAAAGCCCATACTGGGCCCAGAGACATAGTACAGAGTTTAAGAAACTTGTCTTGCACTTATGAAACCTGGGTTTAATTGCTGCCACCATATAAATTTCCCTGAACACTGCCCTGAGTGCACAAAAACAAGCCCTGTGGGGTCGAGCAGTGGCTCAGGCGGTAAGGTGTTTACCTTGCACATGCTTACCTAGGGCGAACCGCAATTCAATCCCCTGGTATCCCATATAGCTTGGCCCTGAACACAACTAACTGTGGTCCCAAAACCAAAACCAAAACCAAAAAGCCTATTCAGTGGACAGTGGGGTCTGTCCTTGAAAAGAAACCTCTCGGGACTGAGCGGTGGCGCTGGAGGTAAGGTGCCTGCCTTGCCTGCGCTAGCCTAGGATGGACTGCGGTTCGATCCCCCGGTTTCCCATATGGTCCCCCAAGCCAGGAGCGACTTCTGAGCGCATAGCCAGGAGTAACCCCTGAGCGTCACTGGGTGTGGCCCAAAAACCAAAAAAAAAAAAAAAAAAAAAAAAAAAAGAAAAGAAAAGAAACCTCTCTATCTCAATCTTGCTTTGTCTTAATTCTTGATTTGTACAGTGGCTTAGCACACTTTAGCATTGGACCTCTCCTTCTGATATTTAGTGTTTGGAAAAAAATAGAGAAGAAGCTACCTGAACAAGCTCTCCATCTTTCTGCAGTCGTGGGGTTCCTTTCAAGACGCTGAGCCCAGCCTCCTGGCCTGCCTGCCAGATCGGCTCCATGCACTCTTCTCGTTAATAATGCACCATGCTCTTCCGTGCTGAGGAGACGACAAATGTATATTTTAACAGATTCGTCTTTCTCCCTCACACTGGGCCTCTCTCTGCCTGTCAGATGATTGGGGTGGATCTAGTGACCTCCCTACCAGGAGAATTAAAGGAGAAAGCAGGGGCCCAGACTGCTACAGTGGGCTCGGCTGCTCCTCTGCAGTAATTCTGGGTCTGCCTGGCACTGCTTTGGTCCTTGGGTGTAGGGATGGAGAGTCATGACCCACAGCCAAGGATTTGGAAATGGGTCTAAAGATTTGTATTGTTGCTTTTAGCTCGGTTTATCCTGTGGCACTCAGGGATCACTCCTGATAGGGCTCTAGGACATGTGTTGCTTGTTGTACGGGATCAAACCTGGACTGGGCCATGTGCAAGGCAAACAACTTTCCCCACTATCCTGTTTCTCTGCCCCTGCCCCATGTGTTCATCTTGGAAAGGGAGAGATCCTGGTTTGTAGCAGCTATTCCTAGAACAGAAAGAACTGTCCTTAGTGGTTGACTGGTTCTAAAATAGAGTGCTGAGAAGTGTTCAGGGACTGTTTAAGGTAGTGGTTTGGAGCTGACTTGGGTTTTGATGGGAAGCATATGTCTATTGCAAAGTAGCAATGTGAAGCTCCAGGTCACAAAGTTGGGATGATGACATCCCAACACCTGAATCATTTCTGAAGGCAGGATCCTAAAGAGCTCCCACTGTTCTTTTTACAATTTTTTAAGCCACATTTGGCGGTGTTCAGGGCTGACTTTAGGCTCTGTGCTCAGGGACCACCCCTGGGGGGTATTGGAGATCAAAACCAGGTTGATTATGTGCAAGGCAAGCTGGTACCCACTGTAGTAGCTCACTGGTCCCTCCCCATTGTACTTGATCACTTCCTGGGATGCTACGGTTTTGTCATGGGTCTTCTGGGACCAGCCTTCCTATCCTCATAGAACCTAGCTTCTCAGTCCCAACTGTGCATTTAACTACTTCAGACACATTAAAAAATTTCCATGTCCAGATCCATGGGACTAAATTAGGATTCCTGGGTGTGCCATGTGGCCATCTCTAGCTGAAGCTGTGTGGTAATTCTGATGTGTTTAAGTTTGAGACCCTTTGTTTGCAACAACACCAGCACTAGTCCCACCTTTGAGTTAATTGGCTAGACTATCTGCATTCAGATGAAGCTCAGATGTGAGACATCCTTCTGAGGCCTGGTCCTTACTATTTGCTCACCATTCTCTCCTACAGGCCACCACTTGTCAGAAGACCCTCTTCCCCCAAATCCACTCAATGGCCAGTCCTTATCACTCTCTGAAAAGCTTCTTGGTTGACCATACCCACTAGGAACTCCCAACCTCCCTTACCTCATCCACTGCCCACCTTTGAGTCTTCTTAAATCATTGTCCCTCACTTCCTTGACCTGGTGTTCCTTGATTACAGCAAACCCACATTTAGGTCTTCATAACTTTGTCTGGACTGAAATCTCTTCCTTCTTGCCTTCCTGTCGACCCCATCCAAGCCTCGCTAATTCACGGTCCACCAATATTCAGTGTCCCCATCTCTATCCCAATTGCAGACTACCTAATGTCTAGATTGCCCAGCAAAAGCCCTTTTTACAATGTCACCTTTTCCATGAAAATGCCTTAATCTCCCAAATGAGTGGCCCTTCAAGGGGTTCCGCCTGATGCACAGGGTTGTTAGTGGTCTTTTGGCTGCCTGGATGATTCCAAGGTCTATTTCTCTTTGCCATTCATTTTCTTCTGAGCATCAAACAAAGAAACATGAAGGTAGAAGGTAACTAAAGCAGATAGTGGTCAAAACGATGGATTTGTATTTAATTAATGATTGATTAGCAGGGATGTGGGTCAAGTTGTATCCCCCTTGAAAAATTCCTAGGTTGGAGTCCTCTCACATTGCCCCTGTGTTTGGAGATAGGTCTTTTGATAGGTGGCCAGTGAAAATAAGGGACTTAGCTGGCCATCCTTGGTATCCATGTGATGAGACATTTGGGACTAAGGAAATGAATGAGGCTGGACACTGTGAGCAGTGTATGTGAGTTTGCGTGTGTGTCGAATTTCAATGACTGAGTGTAAGAATGCATATGAGTTTGTGAGTATGTGCATTAATGTGTTTGTTTGTGTATGTAAATATATGAATGTGTCTGAGTGAAAGTATGTATAAACTTGTGTGTGTGCTTGAGCATTAGAGTACATGGATGTCATTGTATGTGAGTATATGACTATGTATGTGTTTATGAGTATGTGAATATATATGAATGTCTTTGCGAGTGAGCATAAGTGTGTGTAAGCATGTATGTGAGTGTAAATGTGTGTGAGTGTGGCTGGTAGCCTCTCTGCCCGTCTGACAGCAGGTAGAGTACACTATACAGCTGGTAGCCAGAACTTAGCTCCCAAGCTCGCAGGCCTAGATGATTACAGGATGATTTTGCTCCCATCTCTCATGATAAGTCCTGGTTAAACTCTATTTAGGACTCTAGGGTTATGGCAGCAAATAGGAGACCGGTCCCTTCTCCCCTGGGGCTTCTTTTCCAGTGGGAGCACCCCAAAATTCTAAAAGTCTGATGATGCTGCATCAGGAGCCCTGGACACTGGACACCTCCTTCCAGCCTCTTTCTCTTATCAGGACCAGGGAGCCCATTTGGATCCATCAATGCTTCATCTCCAGGGATAACTTGTGTGAAATTCTTCAGAGTAAAATGAGAATTTCCTTTCACCTGAATCCTGGCAGTCTGCAAGCCTGATTTCTGCTGTCTCTACATACCTACACCCACACCCAAGAATCAACTAAGATTTTTTTGTTTGTTAATTCTGTTTTTGAGTGGCTCACTGGTGCTTGGGGAACCATGTGGTGCTACGGATGAAATCCAAGGCTCCTGCCTATGCTCCAGTCCTTTGAGCATCTCCCTGGCCCTCTAAAGTGAGATTTTTTAATACTCAAAGCACCTTTTGTTTCCTTCTTTTCACCCCCTCTGGTTTAAAAAAAAAAGAAAGGATAATAAAAACAAATGAAACCAATGCTTTATTTTGATAAGTTAGAAAAGAAACCATTCAAACGCCTCCCATGGAGCCATGTGGCTTTGCAGCGTGGAGAGTGGGGAGAATTCTCACAGCGTGGCAGGATATGGTTATGGGTTGTGGGAGAAGGGGGTGCTTACCATTTCATGCGGAAACGGGCTAAATGGCCCGAGCAGCCCAGACAACATGGGAGTCGGCATGTGGCTTTGGCTGGCAGGCGCTGGAAGCAGAATTTTCCCCGCAATACCAGGGCGCCCTTCCCCAAGACAAGGTTTCAGCAAAGCTCAGCTGCCTCGGGAGTAGGGGCTGGGGCCAGGACGGTGAGTTTCCAATCCAAGCCTCTGAATAATTTTTTTTTTTTTTTCTGGGTGAAGAATCACAAAGGCTCTAATTTGAGAAATCTATAGAACTGCAACACCTCATTTGCCGGCATCATTAGGGAGTAGGAGTTCCACATAAGTGAGTTTTCCAGATAATTGAACTTTATTCCCTTAAGAGCCAAAGCTTAAAGGAAATTAACCACGTTGACAGAAAGCTTACTAAAATATGTCCCTCTGCTCGCAGAGCCAGAGCACCCAGCTCAAAACCTAGACCCTTTTCAGAAACTCTTGCTGATTCTTGATAGCAGAGTTGATCCCCATAGGTTCTAGGGCAACCTGGGCTGCCAAGACTGGGCTACTGATCTTTAGCTGCATATTAGAATAATCTGGAGACCTGAAAAGCTCCTGGTGGGAGCCAGAGAGATATAGCACAGCACTGAGACACTTGCCATGTATAGAGCCAACCCAGGTTCAATGTCAGGATCACATAGAGTACTTTGAGACCTACCAAATGATCACTAAGCACAGAGTCAGGAGTAAGACCTCAGCACAGTGAGGTGTGGCCCAACTCTACTCCCCCCAAATATTCTGGTACCCAGGGCCAACCTTGGGCCATTTAATTCAGTATCTCTGGAGTGGGCACCTGTATTGTGAATGCCTCTCATGGTGTCAAAATTGATACAAGAGTGAAAATCTTCTTTAAAAAATCCATATTTTCTCTTATAATATAAAACACCACCAAGGGATGCTATCATGAATGAAGAAACTGACCCAAAATAGAGTTGATGACTCTCATCCCTCAAGCGCACCAATTCCTGCTAGCAGCCAGAAGTCCATTCCTTTAGGAGGGCGACCAGCCATTGAATCATAGATTCAACTCCACCTTCATGCAGGCTGACCAGTTATCTCTCGCTTTGTGAGCTAGTCCAGTCCAGCTCTGCCTTCAGAGGCTCTTCTCTCTTGGCCTTGTTCCCTTTACCTCTTGTGCCTCTGTCTAACTGGTCATTCTTCGTCTGTACATAGCTGAGAAGTAGGTGACTAGGCTTGCTGGCATTACAGGCAGGTAGAGTTTTTGGTCCCACTCAGGTCAATGGAGGCCTGAGATGGGCCTTAGTGAGGGAAACATTCTCAAGGGACCTTGGTTTTGGAGTAGTCTTCCCCTGTGAGCATCCATGTGATGGGGTATAAATAACTTAGTTCACTTTTGACTATTGGTCTGCTGGCTATATGGGGACGCCCCCCACCCCCACCCCCAGGTCCTAGACCAGTGGTCCTCAAACTACGGCCTGCAGGCTACATATTGTATTTGTTCCCGTTTTGTTTCTTCACATCAAAATAAGATGTATGCAGTGTGCATAGGAATTTGTTCGTAATTTTTGTTTTTGGCCCTCCAATGGTCTGAGAGACAGTAAACTGGGCCTCTGTTTAAAAAGTTTGAGGATCCCTGTGGCCTAGACTTACCGACGGAAT
>PVKC010042444.1:0-11955 GCA_004027635.1 Crocidura indochinensis | reverse complement strand
CTCCTACTTCTCCTTAACTCACTCTATCTTCTCTTTCTCTCTCTCATCCTCATTGCCAGTTACCCTGAGGTGAACATCCAGAACTTCACCACCAGCTGGCGGGATGGCTTGGCTTTCAATGCCCTCATTCACCGACACAGGTACCCCTGCTTCACCTCTCCTTCCAAAATTCTTCACAGGCATGTTCAGACCACAGACATGGGGCACACTCCTCTTCTCCCCACAACCATCATGGACATAGCCTGGAACTCCATACCCTCACAGACTGCCCTAAACTCCCGCAGACACCTTGCGCACACATGTGTCTGCTGCTTGGAGGTCTCTGGAGCAGGGCTGTCAGCCCTTCTTGGGAGAGGTTGGGAGGTCCCTTCTGGTGCATACATAGCCTCCAGAATACCTTCCTGGCTCCTGCACCCTTTCCTTTTTATCCTTAAAGGCTTGAGGCTCAAGTGGCTGAGGGAAGACACCAAGTCAGGATCCTGCCCCTGACAGATTAGGGAAACTGAGGCCTAGTGGTGGAGGTGGTGGTGGTGGGGAATGGATTTATTTATTCCGAAGTGATGGAAGCCAGAAATTCACATGCTCTTTCTGGTGACGGACACATGCTCCTTTACATCCTGGACACTCTCAGACTCAGAGGGGGAGATCCAGCACCCCTATCCCACCCCTGACTACATGCAAGGATCAAAGGGGTCCCATTCAAAAAGGTGACCCCTCAAACCTCAGACATGTTGTGATTAGGGTTTCTCCAAGGCAAGGGCCTTTAGGATCTGCATTTTCTGAGGTTAAAAAGTGAGACAGAGAGAAAGGAAGGTGTTTGCCCAGAGTGGCTGTAGGCCTCTGTCACTAACTCATGCCTGCCCAGGCTCTGGAGGGAGGCACCCCTGGGTGAACACAGGGAGTCGCTGTCCACTAGCCCTGACACAGTCCTTACTATCACCCATTAGTGTGCAGCTGCCCCACCCCCCAGCTCTCTCCTGGTGCCTGCCAACCCTTTGTCCTCACCCTGGTGGGGCTTGGATGAAATCTTGGCACCTGCTCCCCTGGCACTGGGGCCTGCCTGCTGCCTTCCCCCTCTATACCCTGCACAGGCCTGATCTCGTGGACTTCAGCAAACTCACCAAGTCCAACGCCAACTACAACTTGCAGAGAGCCTTCCGCACAGCCGAGCAGCACCTGGGTCTGACCCGCCTGCTGGACCCTGAGGGTGAGCCCTGCACAGTCCCACCCCAGTGCTGTCCTCATCCCAGCTTCAACTCTACCTGATCCCCAAATCACCCCAGATTGCAGGATTATTCCCAGCCCTGCCTGCTTTCTTCCCACCTCCCCCTTGCTTTTCAAGTGTCCAACTCTACCTCCAACTGTGTTCCCATGACTGCCTCTGGTCTCACTCCTTTCCCTTTCTGCCCACCTCTTTAACCATTTCCTCCAAAGTTCAATCCTTCTGCCTTCTCCCCAGCCTCAACAGGATGCTGGAACCAATCCCATTGCCAGTGCCAATCTCCATCTCCATCCCCTTTTCTGTCCCAGCCCTTCCTAAGCCTTGGCCAGCAGCCAATCCTCAGAGCTCATCTACTTCCCATCTTTAGTCTCTCCCACCCCACCATGACTCCAGCCTCATTCTCAGCCTGTGATCGCACCCGTGACACCCTCATCTGCCATCTCAGCAGTCCCCTCCCCTGTTCTCATACCAGCTGCCTCACACATGGCTGGGAATTTAGCTGAAATGGTTCATTCCTTTCCTTCCTTCTCACCCTGACCTCCCTGGATGACATTGATCACACCTGATTTCAGCTCAGAAATGTGAAGTCCCTTGCCTGTCTTCACACAGAAAAACCATGAGCAAGACTTGTGCTTCCAGAATTCTGATTCTTTGTCACTCCTCTGTCCTGCTTGTCATAGTCTCATAGCTATATTCTGTGGCCATTACATGGCATGCGGAAGGTGTTAGCTATCATTGCATGAAGTGGGAAAGAAATGAGCCAACTATATTGGTGAAGGGCCGGAGTGATAGCACAGCATGTAGGACATTTACTTTGCACATGGCTGACTTGGATTCGATCCCCAGAATCCCATATGTTCCCTGAGCACTGCCAGGAATAATTTGTATAGGACCAGAGTACAGAGTATAGAACCAGGAATAACACCTGAGAACAGCCAGATGTAGCCACCAAAACAAGAAAACTAACCTCTAAATATATATAACATATATTTGGTAAATATTCAAGAGATTAATTAAATACTGTAGAGATAGTACAGGGGTTAAGGCACTTGCCTAATGTGGCTCATCCTGGTTACATCCTCGGCATTGCATGTGGTTCCCTAAGCACCACTGGACACAGGGCTGAGAATAGTCCCCAAGCACCATTTGGTGTGGCCCCAAACTAAAGTAAGTAAAGACCACATTAAAATGTTTAACAAATTCGGGGCTGGAGTGATAGCAGTGGTAGGGCATTTGCCTTGCATGTGGACGATCCAGAACGAATCTAGGTTTGATCTCCAGCATCCCACAATGTCTCCTGAGCCTGTCAGGATCGACTTCTGAGCACAGAGCCAAGAATAACCCCTGAGCGACACTGGGTGTGACCCCAAACCAAAATCCAAACCAAACAAAATATTTAACAACTTCATGGACCGCTGGAGAGATAGCATGGAGGTAAGGCATTTGCCTTGATTTCTCAGCATAGAGCCAGGAGTAACCCCTGAGCGCTGCTGGGTGTAACCCCCAAACCAAAACCAAAACCAAATTCATGGACCAGAATGATAGTTCAAGGACCAGAGCGATAGCACAGCAGTAGGGCATGCAGCTGACCTGGGACTGAGATAGGTTCAATCCCTAGCAACCCATATTGTCTCCTGAGCCTGCCTGGAGTGATTTTCAAGCACAGAGCCAATAGTAACCCCTGACTGCTGATGGTGTGGCCAAAAACCAAACCAAAACAAACAAAAAGAATGATAGTATAGTGGTGAGTACAAGATGCTCAGGTTTGATCCCTGGAGCCTATATGTTTCCCTAATACCAGAAGTAATTCCTGAGTGCAGAGCCAGGAGTATAAGCCCTGAGAATTGCCTGGTATGGCTCCCATACTAAAATAAATAAAATGTTGAACAAATCCAAATGCTAATCAAAATTTGTTGAGCCTTTCCTCTGTTTGTGGTGGGTCTTTTGATTCATTGTTTCTCAGTGGCATGCACTGCCATTGCACTGCTATGGTCTGAACTCTAACTGGGGAAATGAGCGGGGAACAGTTAGGTCTATTGTTTGCAAATGGTGAGTGAGAAAGTGATAGAGCAGCAACTCAGGTACCTGCTACCTGAAAAGCCATAGGCATGATTCTGGACTTTGTGCCCTGTTCTGTTACAACCCCATCTTCATAAATATTAGTTCAGTCCTGGCTTTGTGGGTGGCATTGAAGAAAGGGGGTGTAAATAATAAAGAATATTCAGAGTCCTCATCAGACTTAATCTAAGCTAAGAAGATCATTGCAGAAGTAATTTGGGGAGAGGTATACCTAGCAGCACTCAAGGCTACTCCCAACTCTGTGCTCTGAGGTTGCTCTTAGCAGTGCTCAGGAAAGCTATGTGGTGATGCCAGGAATTGAATCCAGGTTTCCTGCATGCAAAGCCCTTTGTGATAAGCCTTTCCCATCTCTCATAAGTCAACATTTGATTGTTTACATGTTTGCTTTTTGGTTTTTGGGCCACACCTGGTACACTCAGGGGTTACTCCTGGCTATGCACTCAGAAATCGCCCTCGGCTTGGGGGACCATACGGGACACGGGGGGATTGAACCGAGGTCCGTCCTAGGTTAGTGTGTGCAAGGCAAACACCCTACTGCCTGCGTCACCGTTCTGGCCTCATAAAGTCGGCATTTAATTTACAATTCCTGATGTGGTCTCAAGGAAATGACAAGATGTTCTGAGGGAGAAAGTTCTCAAGAGACCAGCTCTAGACAAGGTGAGCAGGACGTCTGAAGAAATTGAGACAGAGCTGAACACTGAGAAGTGAGCACATTTTGGCACAAAGAAGCAGAAATAGTATTCCAAACGGTGGGAATGGCATGTGCAAATGTCTGGGGTGGAAGATAGAAAGGCAGAATTGAGAACTCAGAAACAGAGACGTTAGTCACTTGGTCTCAGGTCACACAGCTGATGAGAGTACAGGCTCCTTTTCTATACCCAGAGAACCTTCTCTTACTCTCTCTGTGCTCACCATCACGACCACCCCCTACCCCATCCACCCAGATGTGAACATGGAGGCCCCAGATGAGAAGTCCATCATCACCTACGTGGTCTCTTTCTACCACTATTTCTCCAAGATGAAGGCTCTGGCTGTGGAAGGGAAGAGGATCGGAAAGGTAAGGGGAGACCAAATGTGGGGTGAGTCAGCTTGGGAACCCGTCCTGGGGACGCAGCCAGGTTGCAGCTCTTGCCCCGCCTGCCTTTGGTGGGGTCAGGTCCTGGACCAGGTATTGGAGGTGGGCAAGATTATTGAGCGCTACGAGGAGCTGGCGGCCGAGCTACTGGCCTGGATCCAGCGCACTGTGGGCCTCATCAGCAACCAGAAGTTCGCCAACTCGTTGAGTGGGGTGCAGCAGCAACTTCAGGCCTTCACGGCTTACTGTACGCTGGAGAAGCCAGTCAAGTGAGCCCCCACACTGCCCACAGGGGGGAGGACAGCAGGTGAGGGGTGCAGGCCAGGCTGCTAAACTCCAGACCAACCCCTCAGGTTTCAGGAGAAGGGGAACCTGGAAGTGCTGCTCTTCAGCATCCAGAGCAAGTTGCGGGCCTGCAACCGTCGCCTCTTCGTGCCTCGAGAGGGCTGCGGCATCTGGGACATCGACAAGGTGAGGTGGAAGGCCCAGGGCAGGGTTCCTCTGGGGTGAGGTATGGGTTGTGCACTGCTAATGGGGTCTGTTTTTTACTGGGGAGAACATGGACTGGAGGTTCCTTTGACAATTTTGCAGCTGGAAAAATATAACGAGGAAGCCAAAAATGATATTCCCCAACCCCAATTTGTACAAAAATGCTGTGAGTGTGGGGAATGGCTTCCAAAAAGTCAGGGTCTTTTTTTTTTTTTTTTGTGGTTTTTGGGTCACACCAGGCAGTGCCCAGGGGTTATTCCTGACTCCATGCTCAGAAATTGCTCCTGGCAGGCACAGGGGACCATATGGGACGCCGGGATTCGAACCGATGACCTTCTTGCATGAAAGGCAAACACCTTACCTCCATGCTATCTCTTCGGCCCCAAAGCCAGGGTCTTTAGATAGCCACGAGAAATAGAGTGTGACCGTCTCCTCCTGTCTTCTTAGGCTTGGGGCCAGCTGGAGAAGGCAGAGCACGAGCGGGAGGCTGCCCTGCGGGCCGAGCTTATCAGGCAAGAGAAGCTGGAGTTACTGGCCCAGAGGTTTGACCACAAAGTGGCTATGAGAGAGAGCTGGCTGAACGAGAACCAGCGACTGGTGTCCCAGGTACGCTGTAGAGCCTGGCTTTGGGAGAAAGAGAGGATTGGGCAGTGCTTGAGCCTGGACCAGTGATGTAGCCCCGTCTCCTAAGCAACGGGGAAGGAAGTGTTGGTTTCGTCTCCTAGGCGACAAGTGAGGGTGGGAAGGGAAGATTGGTCTCCTAGGTGACAGGTGGGAGGAGGGGAGTGGGCCTGATCTCCAGAGTAACAGGAGTGAGGCTGATCTCCTGGGAAACTCAGAGGACAGAATTAGTCTCTTTAGGAAGAGGGAGAGTATTTAATTAGATGCTGAAGTGACAGGAAGGTTGTATCTGTGTCCAGGGAAACTCTGGAGGAGAAAATTGGTCTCCTAAGGTTAAGGGAAGGCAGGTTCCCCATGGAAGGATAGACTGATTGTCCGACTGGTGACAAATTTAGGTTTAAAAACTTGGGGCCATGGGGCCGGAGAAACAGCACAGTGTAAGGTGTTTGCCTTATACGCAGAAGGATGGTGGTTCGAATCCCGGCATCCCATATGGTCTCCCGAGCCTACCAGCAGCGATTTCTGACCATAGAGCCAGGAGTAACCCCTGAGCAGTGCCGGGTGTGACCCCAAAACCAAAACCAAAACCAAAACAAAACAAAACAAATCAAACAGACAAAAATAGGGGCTGGAGCAATAGCACAGTGGTAGGGCATTTGCCTTGCATGCAGCTGACCCAGGACAGACCCAGGTTCGATTCCTAACATTCCTATGGTCCCTTGAGTCTACCAGGAGCGATTTCTGAGTGCAGAGCCCAGAGTAACCCGAGTGCCACCGGGTGTGGACCCCCCAAAAATGTGAGGCTAGTAGGCCAGACTGATAGTATAGCAAGTAGGGATGCTTGCCTTGCATATGGCCAGCCTGAGTTTGATCCCTGGCACCATATATGGTCCCCTGTGCACCAACAGGAGTAATTCCTAAGTATAAAGCCAGGAGTAATTAATGAGCATTGCTGGTCGTGTCTCAAAACCAGACAAAAGTGTGGGGCCGAAGAGGTAGTACAACAGGTAAGGCTCTAACCTTGCTTATAATCAGGTTCATTTCCTGCATCCCATATATTCCCTTGAGCATCTCCAGGAATGAGCCCTGAGAACAGAGCCAGGAGTAACCCTGAGTATACTGGATGTGGTCTGAAAGTAAAAAAAAAAAAAAAAAAGCCCACATAAATAAGTAAATAAGGGGCTGAAGAGATAGTATGGGGGGGAGGATGTTTGCCTTGCATGTGGAAGGATGGTGATTCAAATCCCGGCATCCCATATGGTCCTCTTAGCCTGCCAGGAGAGATTTCTGAGCGTAGAGCCAGGAGTAACCCCTTAGTGATGCCAAGTGTTACCCAAAAACCAAAAAGAAAAATAAAGTAAATAAATATAATAGGGAAGGACAGACAGATTAATCATATAGACTCACAGTGGTCCTCAAACTATGGCCTACGGGCCACATATTGTATTTGTTCCCGTTTTGTTTCTTCACATCAAAATAAGATGTATGCAGTGTGCATAGGAATTTGTTCATTATTTTTGTTTTTACTATAGTCTGGCCCTCCAATGGTCTGAGGGACAGTGAACTGGGGCCCTGTTTTAAAAGTTTGAGGACCCCTGAAGAGGGTAGTTCTCTGACCTACACACAGCTGACCACAGTTCAAATCCCTGGCACCACCAGGGGTCACTCCTGAGCACAGGCCTGGAGTAAGCCCTTAGCACCACAGTGTACCCCACAAAGAGCTATATCAAGAAAGATGTGAGCGGGTCTCCAGGATAACTGGAAGTGATAAGGCTGGTCCTGGGTAACAGGGTGATGGGGCTAGTAGTCTCCAGGGCAAATGGGAGTGAGGGATACTGGCTTCATTCTGGGTGACAGGAGCAGGTCGGGGGCAGTTTTCAGGGTCTCCAAGAATCAGGGTATAGAGTGGAGGCCCGATGGTCTGCTCTGCGCAGGACAACTTTGGCTATGAGCTGCCAGCTGTGGAGGCGGCCATGAAGAAGCATGAGGCCATTGAGGCCGACATCGCAGCCTATGAGGAACGGGTGCAAGGAGTGGCTGAGCTGGCCGAGGCCCTAGCAGCAGAGGGTTATTATGATGCCCGCCGGGTGGCTGCCCAGCGCGACAGCGTCCTGCGCCAGTGGGCCCTGCTCACCGGACTCGTGGGTGCCCGCCGGACCCGGCTAGAGCAGAATCTGGCACTGCAGAAGGTCTTCCAGGAGATGGTGTACATGGTGGACTGGATGGAGGACATGCAGGTAGGGGTCATGCAGGGGGTGACTAGGAGGGATATAGGATGCTGGGAGGATGAGGGGGCCTAGAGACACGGTCATGGTGTTCTCTGATGGAGAACTGAGCTAGAAAGGAATGAAGAAAAAAGGAGACAGAGATAGGGAGAGAGAAAAAAGACAAAAAAAAAAGAAAGGGAGAGAGAAGGGCTAGAGAGATAGCACAGGGGGTAAGATGCTTGCCTTGCATCTGTTTGATCCCCAGCATCCAATGTAGCCCCCAGGAATGATGCCTGAGCACACAGCCAGAAATAAGCCCGGAGCTTTATCTATGTGAATCCTCCGAAAAAGAAAAAAAGGAAAGAAAAAAAATGGGAGGGGTGAGGAGGGAAAAGATCAAGACAGAGAGAGGACAGAGCGTAGGGATTGAGTCATAGATTAGTCAAAGTGAGATGGTGGGAAGATGGAGTCTACACAAAAATAGAAATATGGAGGTAAGGTTGAAGGAAGCAGAGTCAGGAACAGAGATGAGGGTTCAAGAAGAAGTGAGGAGCAATGGGTAAGGGCACTTACGTTGTACTCAGTTCAGTTCCCAGCACCGATAGGAGTGATTCCCAAGTGGACCCCAGGAATAAGACCTTCTGGATATAGCCAACAATAATAATATCATTAATATTAATATAATATAAAATACTTCATATTAATTAATGCATATATTAATATAGCCTATACCTTGCCTACAAGAAGCTCCGAGTTGGGGCCCGAGTGGTGCAAGCGGTAAGGCATCTGCCTTGCCCGCACTAGCCTAGGACGGACCTGGGTTTGATCCCCGGCGTCTCATATGGTCCCCCAAGCCAGGAACAATTTCTGAGTGCAGAGTCAGGAGTAACCCTTGAGCATTACCGGGTGTGTCCCCCCTCGTCCCCCCAAAAAAGGCAGCTCTGAGTTAGATCCTGGAGGAGTGTTTGGTTGTGGCCTAGGTGTGCCCCGCTGAGCCCAATACAGCAGCAGATAACTGGGACTTTTCACAAGCCCCCTGGAATGGAAACAATCAGTTTTGCAATCTGGACCTAGTCCCTTCAGCCACCTCTGGGGACGCACTCCCCCACCCCCCAAAAAAGGGTGGAAACAAAGAGAGGTGGAAGGAGACAGAGATGAGGGCATAGAAAGGGCCCAGAGATGGCAGATGGGAAGGAGGCAGATGGAGAGGTGGTCCTGGCCACCTCTGAGCTCAGAGCTCAGAGGGTGATTGGAGAAGCAGAGCTGAGTCAAAGGGAGCAGGGGGCGTGGCTAGACCTGGGTGCAACTGTTAGCTCAATACTGTCCCCCTCTGGCAGGCTCAGCTGCTGTCCCGCGAGTGTGGCCAGCACCTGGTGGAGGCGGAGGACCTGTTACAGAAGCACGGACTGTTGGAGGGGGACATTGCGGCCCAGAGCGAGCGCGTGGAGGCGCTCAACGCCGCTGCCCTGCGTTTCTCTCAGCTGCAGGGTGAGTCGGGGCCTGGGGTGGAGATTTCTCCCAGAAGCCGAATGACCCCAGGGAGAGCATAAAAGGAGGGATTACTCCCTGTCTTTGGAAGCATCTGGCTGAGCATATCATGATGCGAATTCGAGTTCAGTAGAAGGTTCTGGAGCACACGTGGGTTTTCCCCTGCTTGAAGTGTCTTTGCTTCAGTCCTAGTTCGCATTTAGAGAGCCTAGGCATCTCATGTTCTCCTGTGCACAGAACTAAAAAGGTAGTCTGCCCTCCAGCACCACTAGGTGTGCCCCACACAAACCAAAGCCAAAGCCAAAGCCAAAAACACAGTGAAAGGTACTATATGGATAGGGCCTGTAGAGTAGCAGATGAGAGAATATCAGTTCAGTTAACTGATGGAGGAAGGGCAAGTGCATTGGCCACTGGAACCAAAATGCCCAAGGGAGAAGCATGTTGGTCTTCAGGTCTGGTTCTGTGGTTCTGTGATCTGAGATCCCGATTCTCTCTGACTCTCTCTCCCTCTGTGGGTTCGGCAGGGCAGTCCCTCCCTTGTCCCTCAAATTTGGTATTCTCAACCCTGCATTCACAACCCAGTACACTCCAAAGGAGAGAGGCCCTTTCCTTAATAGTCTGACAAAAGACCCCTGGAGGGCCAGAGAATAGTACAGGAGGTAAAAGAATCTGCCTAGCATGTAGCAACTTACTTGTGACCTCAAATGGGCTCTTGAGGCCCACATAAGGTTCTCCAAGCACCATTAGGGCATTCCTGCAGAGAGCCAGAAATAGCCTCTAAGCTTGTGATCCAATCCCCACCCAATAAATAAGTACCCAGGGAACACTTTCCTTAGTGAAGGCTTCCATCCCCTCCATACAGTTGACTAGCACTGCCCTGGCCTCTTTTTTTTTTTTTTTTGGTTTTTTTGGGTCACACCCGGCAGTGCTCAGGGGTTACTCCTGGCTCCATGCTCAGAAATTGCTCCTGGCAAGCACGGGGGACCATATGGAGCACCGGGATTCGAACCGGTGACCTTTTGCATGAAAGGCAAATGCCTTATCTCCATGCTATCTCCCGGGCCCCTGCCCTGGCCTCTTAATGGCCCAAATGGCGACATCCATGTGACATGTCCACATGGAGTGAGGAGTGGGTTCAGCTCTATCTAAAGACATAACTGAGGGGATCTGGAGCGATAGGGCTTTTGCCTTGCACGTGGATGACCCAGGATGGACCTGGGTTCGATTCCCAGCATCCTATATTCTCCCCCAAAGCCAAGAGCAATTTCTGAGCACATAGCCAGGAGTAAACCCCTGAGCATCATGGGTATGGCCCAACCCCCCCAAAACAGACATAACTGAGGGGCTGGAGTAAAAAGGGCACTTGCCTTATAAGTTACCAACCAAGTTTTGAAATCCAGCACCTCGTATGGACCCTGGAGCCCTGCCAGGAGTGATGCCTGAGCCCAGAGCCAGGAGGAAGCCCTGGGCACCAGGCAGTGTGGCTGCTTTAATTCCAAAACCACAAATGAGCCCCTAAGCTCCACCAGGGGTCACTGCTGAGCACAGAGCCAGGAATTGTCCCTGTGCACCACTAGGTGTGGTGTGGTCCAATTGGGGGCGTGACTCCCCTCCAAAAAAACCCCCAAAGATGTGACTGAGAAATGTGTTGCTAGAAGGGATACAGCCCAGAGTAACTCCTTCAGGGCTCACATGTTGCTGACAGGACAGCGCCACCCCCGAAGTCCCCGCTGTCACCTCCCCCTGCCTTTGTGGGCTCTGTGTGCTCATCCCTGGGGTGTCTCAGGAAGAGGCTGTGATGAGGGACATTGAGGGTGTGGGCTTGTGGTTGTTGACAGGGATGAGATCACTGAGCAGTATTTGCTGTGAATTGGGGATGTCAGAGAGTGGGGGCGGCTGAATGACAAGCCCCTCAGTCATCTTTAGGGAGGAAAAGAATTAGAACCGGAAGCTGAGGGCTGGGTTGCAGCCTTGTGAGTGGTGATAGGGTCTCGGGTGAGCATGAAACTGAGAAGAGGCTCCTGTGTTTATCTAACCTGGGGCACACGGTAGCCTGAGGTTGGTGCCCCTTGACACTGCAGGTTGACTAAGAATGTGACCATAAGTTTTGTTTTTGGGTCACACCCAACAATGCTCAGCACACAGAAATAACTCCTGGCAGGCTTGGTAGACCATAAGGGATGTTGGGGATTCAACTCCTGTCATCCAAGTGCAAGACAATCTGCACTGCTATGCTATCTCTCTGGCCCCTCTATTTATTTTATTTTATTTTTATTTTTTTGGGTCACACCAAGCAATGCTCAGGGGTTCCTCCTGGCTCTAAGCTCAGAAATTGCTCCTGGCAGGTTTGGGGGACCATATGGGATGCCAGGATTTGAACCACCAACCTTCTACATGCAAGACGAAGTCTTACCTCCATACTATCTATCCGCTCCCCCCCCCCCATTTATTTTTAATTTTTTTGAGGCCACAGCTCAGTCCTGAAGGTGCTTAAGATACTGGAGATTAAACTCGGGTTGACCAGACATAAGGAAAATACCTTAAGTTCTGGACTTGCTCCAGAGCCTGTAGAACTCCAGAGATCCCCCCAAATTTGTACATGGTGGGCGTCTCACTTAAAGGGGCTTGTGTTCAGGTCTCTGGATCAGAGACTCTGATCAGTGCTTGTTTCTACTAAGCTTTAGGTAGAACATGGGGCTGGGAGGCTGATCCCCAAGTGGTAGAGTACATTCCCAGTATGTGGTATGTGTGAGGACTTGAGTTTGATTCTTTTT
>PVKC010042443.1:0-11955 GCA_004027635.1 Crocidura indochinensis | reverse complement strand
GATAGATAGATAGATAGATAGATAGATAGATATAGATATAGATATAGATATAAAGGGGCTGGGCGGTGGCACTGAAGGTAAGGTGCCTGCCTTTGCCTGCGCTAACCTAGGACGGACCTCGGTTAGATCCCTTGGTTCCCCATATGGTCCCCCGTGCCTGCAGGAGCGACTTCTGAGCAAATAGCCAGGAGTAACCCCTGAGCATCACCGGGTGTGGCCCAAAAACAAAAAAAAAAAAAAAGAAATAGCTTCTAGTGGGGTAACCCTGGAACTTTGGTATGAAGCTGAAGCAAATGAGACGTGTATAGGGATGCGAAGCTAACCTCCTGAAAATCAATGTATTGAAAGCAAACAAGAAAAAACTCTTATGATCATATTATGTGGTTACAAAATACTGGGATGTGGAATGGTTCACAAAGATCTTTAATGAAAGACAGTAAAGAGGTGGAGCTATGAGAAAGACCATTTATAACTGCTGAAAGGGAGTTAAGGAAACTGGAGATGGTCTGGTCAATGTCCTAAAGACAATGATATTCCTGAGCATTTGAAGGAACAGTGATTTCACCTGGCAAGCATGCTGAATACATGCGAGGGCAGGCCTTTGTTCACACAGGACTCTGCACTAATGGGGACATCTGTTTAATATAAAGCATTATATATAATACATTATATAAAATATATAATACTGTCACTCTGCTAAAAGTCTAAATTTTAAAAATGATTAGAATTTAGGTAGCATAGTGATGCTAACATTTACAGTATTGCTATACAAATTTAGAGCATGTCACCACAACCAAAATGCCCAAGCCTCTCCTCCAATCTCCTTATGTCGCTCCCAACTTTCATTTTGTAGCGGGGTTTACAAATTATGTAGCTGATTCTAACAGGGGAATTGGATGAGAATTAATTAGAAAATCAAGGTACTGTTCAAAAATCTGTTAGATGCTTTGATATTTTCTATACTACCAATAAGCAATTGCCAAAAATAAGCGGGAAAGATACAGCGACTATAGTTTTTGAAAGCACATCTGAAACAGAGTCTGTACACAGACAAATTGGAGAAACAATAGAAGATTAGTTAAGAGGCCATTGTGATAAAGTAATGAAGGCCTAGACAGGAATAGCAGAAGGCATGGAGAAAAAGGACAAAGGAAATCATTTTATTCAGCTACCCATTCTACAGAACTGCCCAGTTTCTGCTTGGTGCTAGTTGAGAGCCACACCTGACAGCGCTCGGGGATCACTCCTAATAATGCCGGGAATTATATGCAGTGCCCAGTATCAAACCAGGGTCGACCACATGGAAGACAAGCACCTTAATCCCCATACCCTCTCTGTCTCTCCCCATGTTCTAGAAACGCGCGAAGCTGATTTTTACTGAACATCTGACGTACGCTAGGCACTGTGTTAGATTCTATGACTCCGGGGTGCACAAGATTCCATCTCCGTCCTCCAAACACTCACCTTATTGTGGCAAATAAAGGAAGAGAACATGATGTTCCCAGGGACTAATGGCTAGTATTGATTAAATTGAGTGTGTTTTGATGAGCAAAAATTGGATGCCTAATAATCCAGTCCGGGGATTCTGAGGGTTTTTCAAAAAGATGGAGTCTTAGGCTACGTCTTGAAATCCACTTAAATGACAAGGCGAAGGAGGCATTACAGGAAAGGAAAATGGAACATATTATAAACATCAATTACGTGCAAAGTCCCATCCTTTGACCTGAGAATTGATGTTCTCTGCCTGATAGTTGAAGGCAATGACAAACCAGAGAATAGCAAGGCAGTGTGGAAAATTCCATCTAAACCAGATTGTAAGGTCAGAGAATTTTTTTTTTCTTCTTTGGCTTCTGGACTGTACCTCGTTGTATTTCTTTGTTCTTACTCCTGTGTGTTTAGAGAATACTATATAGCAGCGAGTGCCCGGGTGCTCCGAGTGGTGCTCACCCCCTAAATGATGTCAAAAAGGAACCAGAGTCAGCCCCATGCCAGGCAAGGGCCCTACCCACACACCATCCCTCTAATTCAGAAGTTTCCCTACGAGTGTCTTCTGGGCTGTATGTTGTGGATGGAAGATTAGGTGGAAAAAGAAAGGCATGGATGAAATAGTTACAGGAGAAATAAGTGCAAATGCACAGAGGTTCTGAGAGATTGAAGTTTTGTGGTTTAAAATACAATAAGTACAGAAGGAATGTGGGGGGAAACCTTAAATGCCAAGATAAGGAGATTAGGCTTTATCCTACAAAGCAGGGCTTCTTAAAGATTTTTCACTTGTGACCCCTTTTCACCCTAGAAATTGTTATGGGACATTGAGTCTACAGATTTATAGATCTATTCTAAAGACATATAGAATAGGCACACAAATGAAACATTTATTGATAATAAATCATTAAAATTTTACTTTTAAATATGTTTCATTTCCACAACTCCCACATTCTATTATGCAACCCCATGTGGGAGGTCACAATCAATAGTTTAAGAACCAAAACTATATAGAACAGTCATTCTCAATCTTGACTGAACATTGGAATAAACTGAGAATAGAGAGACAGTATAGCAGGTAAGACATTTGCCTCATATGTGGAGGACCCCAATACAATCCCTGGTATTGCATGTGGTGCCCAAGCACTACCAGGAGTGCTCTCTGAACTGAGAGCTAGGTGGAAGTCCTAGATAGAGCTGTTATGACGCCCCATACCAAAATAAACAAATAAAAGTCATTGATGATTAGATCCCATCTAACTCCAGTAACCCCAAGTTAGCCCTAAATTCACTTGTACTGCCTCTGGCCTCAAGTTTTTTGAGGTCACCTACAACTACAGGAAAAGTGTATGATTTTTACAACTTGCATCTTTGAAAGTACACTTAGGATAATGATAGCTGAGAAGCAAAAGAGAGGAAAGGAAACAGAAAGCTATTGAAAAAAATCAAGGAAAGAGAAGATATCAGGCAAATCTTCAACTAAAAGCATAGTTGAAGAATAAAAAGCAATGACTCCAATTGCAGGCATACTTAGGAAGTAGGCATGGCAGATCTTTGTTACTGAATATAAAGATAAATAAGAATTCAGGAAAGAAAATTCTTGTGGTCAACATTGGGTAGAATAACAATGTTCATGAGTGAGAGAAGTAGAATGCTTATCTCAAATACAGGTGGGGGTGGAAGAGGAAGGAGATGGTGGCATTGGTGTGAAAAGTTGCACTGGTGAAGGGGTGTTCTGTTTATGACTGAAACTCAACTACAATCATGTTTGTATCCATTGTGCTTAACTAAAGATATTATAAAAATTGAGTAGCTGGTGACCCCTTACGACACCAAACATATTGGCTACCAAACAGTAATGCTGTTACAAGACTTTAGGGTGAGAATTTTAGGTGGAAGTGGGCATTTGTGTCCTTAAATCCCATATTCAGTGAAATACAACAAGTAGGCAGGCATCCCTCATTGCCCAGTCAACTCCTACTTTCAGCACCACAAATCTTCCCTTAGACCCAAAGAAACTTGGAATTCTGTTCCATCTGCCAGGAAAGGAAAAGGCGGTGTTTGATCACCCTACCTTGATGACCAACTACCACCAGGATTTAGGGAACAGGGCTGGTTCTTCTACTAGCGCTGGTGTGTTTATTTCATTCAGTTGACATTTCAGTAGTTAGCTGCATGCTGCCTAGAGGGTGTTAGATATATTCATAAAGTGTATCTCACCTGCAGATAAGGAATTCATAATCTGCTTTTTTATAACCAGGAAAGCAAATGCAGCTTAACTGGAAATCTATAAATGCATTAACTCTGTGAATTTCAAATGCATAAAAATGAACCATTTTCCAGCACATCATCTGTTACAACTATTTTCAAATTTTCTGTGTGGGAAAGTATATTAACAACGTTAAGTAGGACCAACGGGATGATGGATGTCATAATTGTCCATTAGAGCACAGATTACTTTGTGCCATTAGAGTATTCAACAAGATACAGACATGAAAAAAGTGAGCCACTCTATTTCCAGCAGTAACCAGCCTCCCGCTGAATGAATGATTAATCAAAGACAAATTCTTTTTGCAAATTCATTGCTCATTGGTTCTCAGCCCCTTCTAGGGGTTATTGTTTCCTCAAGACACTTGTTACTCTAGCCCAGAAAAAAGATCACGGCAACTTAGAGAGTTAGAGAGTGCTTTTGTGAGTTTGTATTCAGGGGCCTTTTAGGGGATGTGCCTGTGTTTATATAATTAACATTTGACTCCTCAATCCCTAACACAAGGACTGAAACATGCAGTCAAAGGTTATGTGAAATGAATTAATACATATGTCCATTTATTCAACTGCTTATTCCTTTAACAGATGCCCATGAAGAAACATTAATCAGCTATGGTCCAGGAACGATGCTTCAGCCTTCAAATTCTGGCTCTAAACAGCTGTATGGACTTGGAAAAGTTACTTTGACTCTCATAGCCTACTGCCTTCTGTGTACAAACAATAACACTTGTGCTCATACACTAAATAGCATACTTAGTGCAGAGCCTAATGCCATAGTATTGATACTTATTAATAAGCAACTGTTAGCAAGTTCTATAGCACATTGATAAAAATGAGTTATTACCATTTTTGTCCTAGCAGGCTAGGCTTTTATCAAGTAATTTGGCCTATGGAGAAAGCATAGAATCTCTTGAGAAATGACACGCATTTGGTCAAAGCTGTTTTGTTAAGCTGATTATTTATGTCTCTCAGTCCAGGACCCTACTGCACTAGACCTATCATTTCTCGCCTAATGCCCTCCTGTGGCAGCTCAAGCCCGTTCAAGGTGGTATGTGCCCTCTAGAGAGGCCTTAGGAATTGCACAGCAGGTTATGGCAGGAGAAGCATAAAGACTAGCAGGGCTTTATTTGCCCATCAGCGTGCAATGCCACACCCTTAACATTATTAACTCAGTTGAGTGTCTTTCTGTTTTGGTGTAGCTCTTCCTGGCAACACTCCTACCCACTAATGTCTATTTCTATTATCTACTATTAGTAACTATTATTTCTATTATCCTCTTAGCTCTGTGGAACAAGAGTCCTCAATTTTAATTTTAAGGAAATGTGCCAGAGACACTTGGCTTGGAATCCAGTCAAAGTAAGAGAGGTGTTACAACCTAGCGACTATGAGAGTATCTGTAGACAGAAACCATCGACCACTAACTGAAGTGCTGTGTTACTGAGGGCACACAACCTAAAGTCTCTGAGACTCAGCTGTAGAAAAAGGAAAGGGGCCGGAGAGATAGCATGGAGGTAAAGTGTTTGCCTTGAATGCAGAAGGACTGTGGTTAGAATCCCGGCATCCCAAATGGTCCCCTGTGCCTGCCAGGGGTGACTTCTGAGCATAGAGCCAGGAGCAACCCCTGCCGGGTGTGACCCCCCAAAAAATTTTTTTTTAAAAAAGGAAAGTAAGAATAATAGTTATCTACACTAGAAGCCAACCATCTAATGC
This sequence comes from Crocidura indochinensis, assembly GCA_004027635.1. Taxonomy (NCBI): domain Eukaryota; kingdom Metazoa; phylum Chordata; class Mammalia; order Eulipotyphla; family Soricidae; genus Crocidura; species Crocidura indochinensis. The sequence continues at coordinate 6,495 of PVKC010042443.1, read as the reverse complement.
ACAGCATAGGGCTCAATACATGGTGGCTATAACTATGATTCTGGGGTTGTGGATATGAATCTTAAGGGACTCGATCAATGTAGCTGAGCAGACCATCTTCTTGCTCCATATTCTCACAACTGAATTAGGCATGTCTATTTCAAAGACTTTAATGTCGCCCAGAGCCTAATGAGAATCATTTAGTTCAGTACCCTTTATGTAATTTGTGTCTTTATTTTAAAAAATTTGAATAAGAGTGTCCAGAGTGATAGCACAGCCCTAGGGCATTTGTCTTGCATGCTGCCAACCTGGGAATGACCTGACTTCAATCCCTGGCATCCCATATGGTCCCCTGAACCTACCAGAAGCAATTTCTGAGCTGAGAGCCAGGAAAAAACCCCTGAGCACTGCCGGGTGTGACCCAAAACTAAAATAAATACCAAAAGGTTTGATTAAGAGAGTTTTATATGAAAAGAAAACATCAATATCTAGTTATTTGTAGCCTATAAAGCAAAGTTATCACACTTTAAAATTACCCTTTTTTGTGGTGGGGCACACTCAACCATGCTCAGGACTTACTTATTCCTTATTTTTAATAAATTATTTTTAAACACCATGGTTACAAAATTTTTCATACAGTTTCAGTGATTGAATGTACACCACCCTTCGCCAGTGCACTTTTTCTGCCACCAATGTCCCCAGTTCTCCTTACAAACACCCACCCCTGCCTGTTTCTGGGCAGAACTTTTGCTTCTATCTCTTTATCTGTCACTCTCTTTTTTTCCTTTTTGATGGTGATTTGCACTATCGCTTATTAAAGAATGTCATACATGCCGCTTTTTCTCCTTTCACACACAGTTCTTGTCCAAAGTGATAAGTTCCAACTATCGTCGGCAAAGTGGACCCTTCTCCAACTGCACTCTACTCTAATAACTCTTTGTGATAAGCTTTCTACTATGGAATGGCCCTCCTGGTCCTCATCTCTATTGTCTCTGGATATAATTACCATAAGACTTTTTTATATCTCACAGACGAGTGAGATTATTCTATATCTATCCCTCTCCCTCTGACTCATTTCACTCAGCATAATAATCTCCATGTCCATCCTGTATAAGCAACTTCATGACTTGATTTTTCCTTATGGTTTCATGATATTCAATGGAATGCTATCTTTTGCTAAGTTCTATGAATACATTATGTATCTTAATCCTTTTTTCAGATGAGTATTATATAAATAGTTTCTTCCATTCCTTGGGTAGATTTTGTATACTAGTCAGAAGCTTCTTAGTCTACTTTATTTATTTTTGCTTCCAATTGCTTGGACAGTGGTGTTTCTTCCTGATGTTGCCTTTAGCTTCAGTGTCATGGAGTGTTTTTCCTTTGTTTTCCTTATGTACCCTATAGCTTCAGGTCGGATGTCAAGGGCTTCAATCCATTTTGATTTGACTTTTGTGCAGGATGTTAAAGAGAGGTTCTGAGTTCATTAATTTTGCATGTAACCGACTATCACAGTACCACTTGATGCAAAAGCTTTCCTAGCTTCACTTCATATTTCTTGCCACCTTATCAAGGTTATTTGATTGTGTGCATGGGGGTCAGTCTCTAAATATTCAAGCCTTGATTCTTAGGGTCTTTATTTATTCCAATACCGTGCTAATGGTATGACTATTATTAAATGACTACTGCTATATAGTAGTTTATTTGCTATTTTTCATAAAATATTTATTTAAGTACCATGATTACAAGCATGATTATAATTGGGTTTCAGTCATAAACTGAACACCCCCCCTTCACCAGTGCAACATTCTCACCACCAATGCCCTCCCCTAGTCACCCTAGCCTGTATTCGAGACAGGCATTTTACTTCAAGTTAGGGAAAACTATGGCTCCCATCCTTTTCCCCTAAGGATGATTTAGCTATTCAGGATGTTTATTATCCCAAATGAATTTTAGGGGTGTTTGATCCACTTCTTTGAAAAATGTAATGGGTGTACTAATAGTTATTTCATTAAATATGTACAATCTTTGGGAAGTGATGACATTTTGATGATGTTAATCCTCCCAATCCAGGAGCAAGGTATATATCTCCATTTCCTTGTGTCCACTTTTATTTCTTGAAACAGTATTTCCTTTGAATAACTATTTTACCCCTTTAGTTAAGTTCAATACAAGGTACTTGATTTTCTGAAGCACAATTGTAAATGTGATTTTTAAAGAGTCTTCTCTTTAATAGTTTATAGAAAATTCATGGATTTTTGCATGTTAATTTTGTAGTCTGCCACTTTACCATATAAATCTATTGTTTCTAAGGGCGTTTTGGTGGAGCCTTTATTTTCTAAATACAATACCATAACATCTGTAAACATGAGAGTTTGACTTCTTCCTCTCCTACCTGTATGCCTGGATATCTTTTTCTTTGCCTGATTGCTAGGGCAAGTAATACTAGCACTATATTGAATAGAAGTAGTGGGAAGGGGCAGCCTTGTCTTATTCTAGATCTTAGAGAAAAGAATTTTCGTTTTCCCTCCATTGAGTATAATAATGGCATGGGTTTGTGGTAAATGGCCTTGACTATACTGAGAAAAGTACCTTCAAGTCTCATCTTTTTGAATGTTTTTATCACAAACAGGTACTGAACCATGTCAAATGCTTTCTCTGCCATATATTAATATGGTTGTATGGTTTTTACTTTGCTTTTAATAATATGATATAATATATCAATTGGCTTATGTATCCCTGCATTCCTGGAATTGATCCCACTTGGTCATGGTGTGTGATCATCTTAATTAGTTGTTGAATTCTATCTGCTAGTATTTTGTTGAGGATCATTCTATCTGTTGTCATCAAATTATTGACATGTAATTCTCTTTTTTTTTGTAGCACCTCTGTGTGTTTATGGTATCTTATGCTAGCTTCATAGAAACTGTTTGTAAATGTTTCTGTGTCTTCGATTTCCTTTAAAAGCATGAGAAGGATTTTGGCAATAGGCCAAGAATTCACTAGTAAATCTACCTGGGCTTGAAGCCTTTTGAAAGCCAAATTCAATTTCCTCAATAGTGATAGGTATGTTCAGATATTCAAGATCATCTTGGTTCAACCTTGGGAGATTATAAGAGTTCAATTACTTAATCATTTCTTCCAGGTTATCTTGTTTTGTGGCATAGATTCTCAAAGTAATCTCTGGTTACCCTTTGAATTTCTGTGGAATCTATAGGGACCTTACCCTTTTCATTTCTGGTTTGATTTATTACATTTCTCACTGTTTTCTTTGAATGGTTTGATAGTGCTTATAAATCTTGTTTATTTTTTCAAGGAACCAAATTTCTCATCGATCTTTTGGATTGTTGTATTAATTTTCATTTTATTGACTACTGCTCTAAACTTTTTTCTGCCTACTTATTTTGGGTTCATTTTGTTGATAATTTTCTAAATTTTAAGCTGTGCTATTATGTTATTTATGTATGTACTTTCTCCTCCCTCGAGAATGCTTGTAAAGCTATAAATTTTCCTCTTGATTCTACTTTTGCTTTTTTCCACAAAGTCTGATATTTCGTGTCTTCATTCTCATTTGTTTCCAGGAATAGTTTTCTTTCCTCTATAACCCACTTGTTCAGTAGTAACATGTTTAATTTCCAGTTGCTATAGTTATTTTTCAATGTATTTTGTAATTCACTTTTATTTTTAATTCATCATGTCTAAGATTATAGTAGAAACAGTTTCTACCCTCGTGATTTTATGGAGGTATGTTTTATGGCTAAGCATGTCATCTGTCTTAGAGAATGTCCCAGGTATAATGGAAAAGAATGTGTCTAAGTCTCCCATTATTGTTGTGTTGCTCTGATAACTTTCTTCAAGTTTATCAACAGTTGTTTTAATTATTTTTCTGGCTCCTCATTCTGTGCATATAAATTTAGGAATGTGATTTCCTTGTGCATGCTTTTCTTTATTACTTAGAAATACTCATCTCTGTTTTTATAACCTTTTTAAGCCTTAGATCTTTGTTATCTGATATTTGTATGGCCACCCAGCCTTTTTAAGGGGGGTTGTTTGCTCAATAAGATTCTTCTCCAACCTTTGGCTTTGAGTGTGTGTTTGCCTGCTTCTTGCAGGCAGAAATATGTTGTTTTCAATTTTTCATTTATTTTGACATTTCGTGTCTCTTAACTGGTGCATTTGGTCCATTGACATTGAGATAGATGATTGTCATGGGATTTAGTGTCATAATTTCTTAAGAGTTTGTCTTTGTTGGGTCTGCCTTGCCTTAAAGAAGACCCTTCAGTTCTTCTTTTAACTTGGTTTTGAGTCTGTGGATTTTATGAGCTGTTTTTTATCTGTGAAGTTGTGTGTCCTTCCTTCAAACTTGAATAAAAGTCTGGCTGGGTGAGTTATTATTGACAATCCATTTTTATTGGTTTTTCTTTTACTATATCCCATCACTATCTTCAAGCCTGGAGGTTTCTTGTGCTTCTTTGTATATAATTTCCCTCGGTGTTCTTTCTGCTTTCAGTATTATATCTCTATCTGTACTTTTCATGATTGTAACTAGGATGTGCATTGAAATGTTTTAATTTAGGCATCTTTTAGCTGTTCTCTTTGGGCGTCCATGTTGCATGAACACTTTAGTTCCGCAAACTTCTCAACATTGATGTCCTTGACTCTGATCATAACTCTTCATGAGGGCTTTCTTCCTGTATCTCTGGGAATCCAACTGTCCTTATGTTGTTTTAATTGAACTTATCCCAGAGTTATATTATAGTATATGAAAAAGTTTCCATAAGATTATTCTTGAATTTGTTGTATGTAAAAATATTTCCTTAGGATTGTGTGTTCTGTGACTATTGCCCCACCTAGACCTTTCAGGCGGGGGCGCTGTTGAATGAGCAATAAATAGCGTTGTGGACAGGGGAGAGGGCCTTTTCTAGAAAACTGCTTGCAGGCTGCAAGAGGATTCTCTCACTCTCTCTCATTGCCCAATCTTTTACACCCTAACCTTCTTGTCTGTGTGAATTATTATTTGCAGCAGATAAATATCACCAAGGTCTCCCCCAAAAGGGGATAAAGGGATGGGAAGTAATTTCTCATTCTGGGGACTGTTCGTGGATTCGCAAATACCCAACAAAGGATTTAACAGCACAGATACATTACATTATATTATTGTTTTTTCACTTATTTTGAGGAATTTTCCATCTTCTATCCTTTTATCTTAAGGCTATTTTTCAACCTCTTCTGTTTTTTATATTAATTTTTATTTTTAATTATGAGAACAAAGATGCAAAGAAAGAGGACAAGTTAAAGTTACAGTGGAAGGACAATCACCCATAAACAGAATTCTCAGTAGTCTCATTGATGATAGCTTTGAACTTTCAGCCAAAGAACATTAAGAAAAAGAAAACAGAATCCATGTACAATTACTTTGTCCCTCAAGCCCCCAGATTGTAGTACATACTATTTCTTAGCAGCACACAATATAATCTAAAGACATAAGACTTATGTAACTCCTTAAACATGAAGGCAAAGTACTTTTTTACATTTCCATGTACATGCATATTAGTTTATTAACCTCAAAAGTTTCAGTCGGTTGTTTTTCTTAAGGATTAGAGTCAAAGGAGCATAGTAAAAATGGTGTTAGAGTGGCAATTATTGTTTGCATAGGCCCACCAAAATATGAGGGGCATGGAAAGAAAAACCTTGGTCTAAATACAAGGAGACCCTAGCCCTGAAATTTCCTGGCATAAGACCAACTCTAGGCTCCAGGCAAACTTCTTTGTCCAATCCAAGTCATTGTCTGTAGTGCCAATACACTTTTATTTTTCACATAGTCTCTGTTGTTGGTATCATGTTTCTGTATTAAAGATCCTGGAATCTGCATATCCTATATTGCAGTCAGGATGGTGCAGAGTGTCCTCTCATTTCACCTCACATTTAAGGAGTAATAGAGAGAACCCTGTCCTGTAGAGCAGGTCATTATTGTTGTCAGTCTTCTTAATGTTAATGGAAGTCTCTTTTGAGCAGGTCGATGCCAGAGCCTTGGTAGGGTCTTCCCTGGTAGAGGATTGCTTCCAGATGTTGCTATAAAAAACCTTGGATGTTTCGTAGATAGCTTGCCTGGTTCAGGCGTGAATGGAGGATGCCCATTCTTCTGAAGCCTGTGCCAGGTCATTATATTGATGCTCAGGGTGTAAGGCCCCATTGCACTACGAGATTTGTGTGTTCCAACCTCTATTAGATAAGAACATATTTGTATGTATAGTATTTCCCCATTTTAATGTGCCTATACAAACAAGGAACAATGCCACGTGGCGTTATCGGCGCATATGGAGGCCATAGGAACAAGTCCAACAAACCCCATGACATAAGCATTAAACTGAGGGACTCTTCCACCAAAATTCCTTATTGAACAGCTCACAAAGAGAAGACAAAATAAAAAGTGGGTAGAATCGTCATGGTAAAAGAATATTTAGAAAGAGTTATAGCTGTTAAAGAAAATACACATAAAATATTCAAAAGACATATGTG
>PVKC010042442.1:0-11962 GCA_004027635.1 Crocidura indochinensis | reverse complement strand
CTACCACTTGTGCCACTTCTCCAGCCCCTGAGTCATTTCTGGCAGTGCAGAAACTTTTTAGTTAGCTATAATCTCATTTCTTGAATTTTGCTGTTGTTTTCCGTTATTTTTTTGTTTGCTTTTTGTTTTTGGTTTTGGTTTTTTGGACCACACCCATTTGATGCTCAGGGGTTACTCCTCGTTAAGCGCTCAGAAATCGCCCCTGGCTTGGGGGGACCATATGGGACACCAGGGGTCCTGCCTTGACTAGTGCTTGCAAGGCAGACACCTTACCTCTAGCACCACCTCACCGGCACCAGTTGTTTTCAGTTTTGAGGCCATATCTGGCAGTGCTCAGAGGTTATTCCTGGCTCTTGGCAGGTTGGGGGATCATATGGAATGCTAGGGAACAAACCCAGATTGGCTGCATGCAAGGCAAATGCCCTACCTACTGTACTATAGCTCTGGCCCCTACTTTTGCTTTTGTTTTCATGCCCAAATGCACCAAATCATTAAAGAGGTCTCTTGAAATCATTATCATGAAGAGTTCTTCCTATGCTTTCTCAATATATTTTAATAATTCATTTCTCATATAAGGCCTTTTATTCATTTTGAATTTTTTTGTTTGTTTGGTTTTGGGTCACACCCAGCAGCACTCAGGAGTTACTCCTGGCTGGTTCAGGGGACCAGATAGGATGCCGGAATTCGAACCATTGTCTTTCCTGGGTCGGCTGTGTGTAAGGCAAACGCCCTTCCACTGTGCTATCTCTCTGGCCCCTTGAATTAATTTTTGTCTGTGGTGTGAGATAGGAGTATAGTTCATTTTCTCTTTCGTGTGACCAGTCAGTTTTTTTTCAACATCATTTATTCAAGAGGCTTTCTTGCTCTACTTTATGCACTTAGCTCCTTTGCCATTTTACTGTTCTCACATATGGAGTTAATTTCTGGGCTCAATATGCTATTTATCTGAACTCATCCCTTTTTTTGGGGGGGTTTGGTTTTTGGGTCACACCTGGCAGCACTCAGGGGCCACTCCTGGCTCTACGCTCAGAAATCACTCCTGGCAGGCTCAGGGGACCATATGATCACTCCTGGCAGGCTCAGGGGACCATATGGGATGCCGGGATTTGAACCACTGTCCTTCTGTATTCAAGGCAAATGTCTTACCTCCATGTTATCTGTACAGCCCTGAATTCATTCTTTATTGCAATGTCACAATATTGTAGGAGTTTTGTTGTTGTTGTTTTTTGTTTGTTTTGTTTTGGGGCCACACCTGGTGACACTCAGGGGTCACTCCTGGCTATGTGTTCAGAAATCACTCCTGACTTGGGGGACCATACGGGATGCTGGGGGATCAAACCACTGTCTGCCCTAGGTTAGCCAGTGTGCAAGGCAAATGCCCTACCACTTATGCCACTGCTCCAGCCTGCAATGTCACAGTTTTGAATACTAGAGCTTATAGAATAATTCGAAATCAGGATGCTTTGGATATCTGGAGAGTTTTATAACATCATATAAATTTGAGCAATGTTTGTTCCTAAAGAATGTCATGGGAATTTTGACGGGGACTCCACTGAATCTATAGAGTGTTTGAAGTAGAATAATCATTGTAGCAGTGTTAATTCTTTCAATATTTATTTCTTTGTGTCATCTTCCATTTATTTTAACAGTGATTTGTGGGTTTTTGTTTGTTTGTTTCTGGGTCACACTTGGCTATTCTCAGAATTTACTCCTTATTCTGTGCTCAGGGATTACTCCTGGCAGACTTGAGTGACCCTATGGGATGCCAGGGATCTAATTCAAGTTGTCTGCATGCAAAGCACGCACCTTACCCTCTGTATTATCTCTTTACCCCTTCACTTTTTTTTCTTTTGGTTTTGAGGCCACAGTTGACAGTGGCTCAGGGATTATTTCTGGCTCTACAGTCAGGAATTGCTCCCAGTGGTGCTTACAGTACTGTATGGGATTCTAGGAACTGAACCCCAGGTCAGTCACATGCAAAGCACGTGCCCTACCCACTGTTCTATCTCTCTGGCCCCTCTCTTTTCTTATTTATTTATTTTGGTTTTGGGACCACACCCAGAGGTGATCAGGGGTTACTCCTGGCTCTGTGCTCAGAAATCATTCCTGGCAGGCTCAGGGGACCATATGGGATGCCAGGAATGGAATCTGGGTTCGTCCTGAGTCAGCTGTGTACAAGGTAATTGCCAGTTTGCCAGTGCTATCACTCTGACCCCCCTCTTTCTTTTTTTAACTTGATTCCCAGGCAGTTAAATTTCTCTTCTACCTTATTATTGGCAATGAGTTTCTCTGTATTGGTTTTTGTTTCTGCCATTTTACTATAGAGGCTTATTGCTTCTAATTGATTTTTTTCCTAGTTGAGTTTTGATTGAGTCCAGGGTTTTCTATGTATAATATTATGTCATCTATGTATAATGACCATTTCCCTTTTCTTATTTTCCTTCTTTTTATCCTTTTCTTTTTTCTTTTTCTTTTCTTTATTTTTTTCCTTGATTTTTTGAACCATTTCCTTAGGTGTTCAAGGGTTATTCCTGGCTCTCCACTCAAAATTCACTCTTGGCAGATTCCAGGGACAATATGGGATTCTATGGATCAGACCCGGGTCAGCTGTATGCAAAGAAAACTTTTTATACACTATACTACCACTCTGGCTCAAAGTTTGAATCCCCTTAAGATTAATTCTTTCTTGCCTAATTACTAGTTCAAGGACTTCTAATACCGTATCCCATAATAGTGGTAATAGTGAACATCCTTGTGTTAGACCTGATCTTAGAGGAAAGGCTTTCATTTTTTTGTCACTGAGTATGATATTGACTGTGAGTTTGTAATATATGGAGTTTACTATAATGAGGAGAGGTCCTTCTGTTCCCATTTTGTTTCTGATTTTTATCTTTCCTCATATTAATGTGACATATATATGTATATATATATATACATATCCATACATACACATAACCATCCTTCTATCCTTGCATCTCTGGGTTAAATCCCACTTGGTATGGTATGTGAACCTTTAAATATGTTGTTGAATTTGTCCAACTAAGATTTTTCTGGGGGTCTTTTGCATCTGTATTTATGAGGATTTTAGTCTATAGTTTTCTTTTTTAGCTATGTCTCTGTCTTCTTTTGGTATCAGGGTGATATTGGCCTCAAAGAAGCAGTTCAAGAAAGTCAGAGTGGTTTCTTTGACTTTCTGGGAGAACTTAAAGAAAGTAGTTCCTCTGAAGAGTTGCAAAATCTCACTATTGAGCCTTTCTGGGCCCTGAATTTTGTTTGGAGGAAACTTTAGATGGCTCTTTTCATTTCTGTGCTACTATTAATTGTCCAGTTTTCTACTTTCACCTGATTGGGGATTTATAATACCAAACACTTAGCTATTTCTTCTCGGGACTCCAAGTTTATGACATTAGGTTTTTCACTGTGCTCTTATATAATCTTTACATCTATTGGTAATGTGTTTTACATAAATTAGTATTGTACTTTACCATTATTACCACACCCACAAACAAGGTGCTATTATATTTTCACATTATCCAGAGATTTCTTCATAGCAACCACCCTTCCACACCCTTGGTAAACTCCATTCTGTCCATAGAGTCCATTTTTATTGATCATTGTCTATTTTATTTTTATTTCTCTGTATTCTACATATGAATTAGATAATGTAATATTTTTCTTCTTCTGTTTTATTTTGCTTAGTATGACAACCTCTAGTTATATTCAAGTTGTAAGATAATGGAAAACTTCATCTTTTGTTGTAGCTGAGTCTCCTTATGTCAGGGGTCCTCAAACTTTTTAAACAGGGGCCTAGTTCATTGTCCCTCAGATCGTTGGAGGCCGGACTATAGTAAAAACAAAAACTACAAACAAATTCCTATGCACACTGCATATATCTTATTTTGAAGTGAAGAAACAAAATGGGAACAAATACAGTATGTGGCCCGCGAGCCGTAGTTTGAGGACCACTGCATACACCTCTATTTCTTTATCCACTAGCAAGCCAAGTCTGTTAGGCTGTTAGGTTGTTTCTAGAGCTTAACTGTTGGAAATAGCACTGCTGTGAACAGAGGTGTGCTTATATCTTTGCAAATTAGTGTTTGTGGGCGTTGGGGCTAGATGCCAAGGAAAAGCTACATCTCTTTATGCCTCCTGCTATATATAGATTTTATTTTAACAATTTCATTTTCATCTTTACAGTATCAGAGAACGAGAGTACAAAAGGAAGTGCAGATTGTCTTCCTAAGCTCAATTATCGAAATACTTCCAGTATAGTTCGCCTTAGTGGCAAAAGTAACAACAATGCTGAAAAAATATCAGGAGAAAGTGTGGGTGAGTTGAACAACACATCTTTGTTATGTAAAGATCTTTTCAAGTGAATATTTTTGTTTGTTTGTTTTTGGTCCGTACGGTGGTGCTCAGGGGTTACTCCTGGCTCTTTGTTCAGAAATCGCTCCTGGTAGGCTCAGGGGTCCATATGGGATGCCAGCAATCAAACTTGGGTCCATTCCAGGTTGGTCACTTGCAAGGCAAACCACTGTGCTATTGCTCCAGGCCCTCTAGTGAATATTTTTAATTTAATTTAATTTATTAAAAGAGCATGTATTACATAGTTGACAGCTGTTTGTAATACATTTAGTCTAAGTGAGAGCAAAATTATTAAAAATAATAGAAAGGAAAAAAGAAGAGAGGAAAAATCAAGAAACACAGTGATAATAAATTTGTATCTTCAATGAGGTCAATAAATCATTGTCAGATAGTTTAGTAAGCTCTTGTGATCCAGTCATTCTGTTCCTTCATTTCTTTCTGGATATTAAGTGAATTCAGCTACATATTGACATATACATTGATGTAGTCCTATGGACATGACAGTATTAAACAAATGAATGTATTTGCACAGTCCAGGAATTCAAACCATTGTTGCTAATACTATGGCTTTTATGTATGTGCTTATGGCTGCCAGTTCTCCCGGAAGTACAAGATGGGGGAGGGGAGATGGTGGCTACCCACACTCAGTCCAAAAAAGGCCTGGTGATATCAGCCCAAATACCAGCATACCTGGAGTTTGGTCAGATTAGTGTTTCTATCAAGAGTCATAAAGGTGTGGTGAAGCAGGACTGTAGAAAAAGTGGTGATTATGAGTGCTGATGGATGCAGCAGGTGTGGCTTCAGGCCAAGCTCCCACCCTTTCCTCCAAGATTGCCCGTTCTCATCTTTGTGGACAGTGCATCCATGACTTTTCATGGCTTTAGCTTATATTCTTTTGAGAATAGAGCGAGTCTGTGAGTTGACCCTGTACAAACATGGCGACTCTCTAGTGAATGTTTTTTTAGACTTAATTCTTCAGCATTTTTGTTTTAATATTCATTGTGCTGACTTTCTTGGTAGAGCTTTGTAGTTTTAATTCTTCATTTCATAATGTAGTATTGAATGCAGAAGAAGTTTAATAATGTCCTTTTTCTGAGTTTTTATTCTAATAAAATCTATTTAATAGAATATAAAATTATTCTAAATAAAATCTAATAAAATAAAATATTATTCTAATAAATATATAAAATCATATATAAGATATGTTAATTCTAATAAAAAAAGAAACCAGTAAATCACATACTCCCTTATAATGAGACATCCTTTGAGTATTGGATTGAGGTTTAGTTGTCCCAAAGTTTCCAGAAGGGAAAGGGATATCCCATACCCCCTACCCAGGGAGGATAGGAGAAGCTGATTCGATAACAATTCTCTGCAATAAGTATTCCACATAGATATGGAGGAGAAAGCAGACAAGAAAAGTCACACTGCAAGCTGTTCACCCACAAGCCAGTCGCTCCAACACACGGAACCACAAGCCTAGATGACAGCCCCAGCTAAGCTCTCCTGCCTTCCATTTATTCAAATCCTATTCAAGCCCCTCCGCAAGAGGAGGGGAAAAAAACAGATGAAAGGCAATGGAAAAACAAGACCAACAGAAAATGATTAAGATACAAATGAGAAATATTTGATACAAATGAGAACTATTTCAAAGAAAGGCCTCAATTTACGTCATAGTTCCCCCTTTCTAATTCTCTAAAAATTAACAAAATATAGAAAATAAGTAATAGGCCCCGAAAAGACTAATTAAACTAAATGAATAACAATCATTTACATAGGTGCAAAAAAAAGGCTGCTTGAGAGTTTTCAGAGGAAGCAACTAGGATCAGTAAGACTAGTCCTGACTCAGAAGAACTGCATGTGGAGCCAGTTTCTAAATGAAGCATGCACTTGCTTGCTCTCATGTGGTTCCTGCTAGTTAGAAATAGTCCTTTAGATAGTTCAGATGTGACCAAACCTATTTAGAGATAGTCTTTCAGATAGTTCATAACTTTGGGGGGAGAATAATATTTTTTCTTTTAAAAGTACTTTTTGTATAGTATTTTATATTTAATACAACAGTCCTTATTCTAATAAGAGAGGATATTAGCACTGTCTTAAAGATGAAAAAACTAAGGTATAATCTGTTAACAGGTCACCTAAGTTAAGAACTAGTTGGGATCTAGGATAATAGTTGGATCCTGTTATTCAGGAAAGTAATAGACGTATTTTCACACTAGGCCATTTTGTGGGGGAAGAGGAGAATCAAATGAATTCAGAATTTCTTGTGTAATGATTGATTATAGAATTGCATTACTTTATTTTTACATCAGTTCAATTCTGTATTGTATAATAATCTTCAAAAAAAAGTCTTAAATGGCCTTTGTTGCCCAGCTGAAATGTGTTTGTAACTGGTCTTGGCTGCAAATTCTCTGCAGCACAGTTAAAAATGCCATTACAGGGGTCGAAAAGATAGCATGGAGGTAAGGCATTTGCCTTTCATGCAGAAGGTCATTGGTTCGAATCCTGGCATCCCATATGGTCCCCCGTGCTTGCCAGGAGCAATTTCTGAGCATGGAGCCAGGGATAACCCCTGAGCACTACTGGGTGTGACCCAAAAACCAAAAAAAAAAAAAAATATATATATATATATATGCCATTATGTCAGGGACACGCAACTATGACCAGGGCCTAGATTGGAGAGCCTCCACATTGACCCTGGAGCCTGTTTCCTCACAGGCCCACAGGTTAAACATGTGTTTTACATTATTTTAATGGTTGGGGAAATAAAATAATATTTTGAAGGGTTGCAGTGATAAGACTGAAAGTACAGTTCTTTGGGGGGCAGGGAGGGTTGGGCCAAGGGTTACTCCTGGTTCTGTGCTCAGAAATTGCTCCTGGCAGGCTCAGGGAACCATAGAGGATACTGGAGATGGACTCAGGTCAGTTCTGGGTTGGCCATGTGCAAGGCAAATCCTCTATCCGCTGTGCTATTTCTCCAGTCCCCAGGTAGGGCTCTTGACTTGCATGAGGTAACCTGAGTTCAGTCACCAAGCACTTCTTGTTTCCCGTGAGCCTGCCATAAGTGATTCCTGAGCACTATCTGGCATGGCCCCCCCAAACCACTATTTTTTTGAGACATGCAAAATTGTGAATTTCAAATTTTATTGTTAATAAGCAAAGTTTTATTAGATACAACATTGCTCATTCATTTTTATATTTTTGTTTGTTTGTTTCTTTGATTGTTTGATTTTGGACCATACCTGAGAGTGTTCAGGGGTTACACTTGGCTCTGCACTCAGAAATTGCTCCTAGCAGGCTTGGGGACAATATGGGATGTCTGGGATTGAACCCAGGTCTGTCCCGGGTCATCCACATACAAAGCAAATGCCCTACTGCTGTGCTAGTGCTCCAGTCCTTATTTATATATCATTTATGGCCACTTTTGGATTACAGTTATGTCTGCTTTTGGACGAAGTTGAATAGTTATCATATAAGCTATATGGCCTGCAAAGTCAGTTTACTTTCTAACTTCTCCCATACCCCTAGGTTTGGGGGCCACAGGTAACAATGTTAAGGAACTACTCTTGGCTTTGTGCTCAGGAATAATTCTTAACAGTGCTCAGGGAACCATATGTGGTACTGGGATCAAACTGGGGTTAGCTACATACAAGACAACTCCTTAATCCCTATATAATCTCTCTGGTCCCAATTTTTCCCTTCCTTTCCTTCCTTCCTTCCTTCCTTCCTTCCTTCCTTCCTTCCTTCCTTCCTTCCTTCCTTCCTTCCTTCCTTCCTTCCTTTGTTCCTTTGTTCCTTCCTCCCTCTCTCCCTCCTTCCTTCCTTATCCCCTCTTTCCTTCCTTTCTTTCCTTCCCTCCCCCTCTCCCTCCTTCCTTCCTTCCTTCCTTCCTTCCTTCCTTCCTTCCTTCCTTCCTTCCTTCCTTCCTTCCTTCCTTCCTTCCTTCCTTCCTTCCTTCCTTTCTCTTCTTTTTTGGCTTTTGCCTTTTGGCTTTTGAGCCACACTGATGATGTTTACGTGTTACTCCTAACTCTGCTCTTAGGCATTACTCTTGGCTCTGAGCTCAGGAATCACTCCTGGCAGGGCCTGGAGGACCATATGTGATGCTGAGGATTCCAGCATGAGCTATGTGCAAAGCAAACACACTACCCACAACTCTCAACACCTGACAGTAAAGGTTTGCAGATCCCCCTGCTCTAGCTATCAAAAAGTTAAATGATGTATAAAACTGCCTTTATTTGCATATTTTTGGACAATAGTTATAATTTAGACATTAAAATTTTTCCAGGGGGCTGGAGCAATAGCACAGTGGGTAGGGTATTTACTTTGCTCACTACTGATCCAGGATTGATTTCCCACATCCCATATTGTCTCCCTACCCTGCCAGGAGTGATTTCTGAGTGTAGAGTCAGGAGTAATCCCTGAGCACTGCCAGGGGTGGCACAAAAGAAAAATTAAATTAAAATTTTTTTCTGCTAGTAACTAGGAATTGCTGCAGTACCATTTAGTCCTATCTAATCATTGTCTAATTATACCCTCAACCACTTGGCTCTGCTGGTCTTTGCTTTATTGATCTTTCATTACTCTCTGTGTATATGTCTGTACCCGTGGCCCTTATCGCCTAAGACTCCATTTTCCATCCAAGACCCTGGACTCCATCCTGATCACTTCTTCTTGCCATTTTTCTTAACTCTGCATATCGAGCTTTTTAGTATAATAAGAATGTAATCCATTGATCTTGACATTTTGTAAGAGCAGTCAAAAGCCGACTGGGCATGCCTTTGGTTACTCTGTCTTAACAAGTCAATTTTTTAAAGCCTCTAAGATATTTTCTAGATATGAATTAGAATTGCTAGTGATTTAATATTTCTGACTTGAAAGCTTCCCCTTACGTTAAGTATTTAAAGCCCATCACTTCTGCCAAAAACTGTAAAATAGAATATAGGAATACTTAACTTTTTAGTACTTTTTTCCTTTTTTAGTACTTTTTTCTTTTTTTTTCATCCTAGTATATACTAGAATTTAAAACATTTTATGTTTATTTCTGTTTTACTGTATAATATATGAATACTTTATTTTAATAGATAGATCTGATAGCTTTCAGAAGATAAGGGAATGGAATAAGCGAAGGATTTTTTAAATTTTTCATTGGATAGTAAAGGAAAATCAAAACTATAATCATGGGTGAATTTAATGTTCAGTAAACTATTGAATTATAGAGTTAAACCAAGACAATTTACTCTATTAAATATGAAGTTATGGTAGTTCGAATCCTGGCATCCTATATGGTCCCCATAGCCTGCCAGGAGCAATTTCTGAGCACAGAGCTAGGAGCGACCCCTGAGTGCCGCCAGGTGTGACCCAAAACAAACAAACAAACAAACAAAAACAAGGGGCCAGAGAGATAGCATGGAGGTAAGGCATTTGCCTTTCATGCAGTGGGACGGTGGTTCAAATCCCAGCATCCCATATGATCCCCCGAGTACTGCCGATTGTGACCCAAAAAACAAATAAATATGAAGTTACTCTGAAACTTTTTTCAAAGCCTAATCCTGGTTTAAATATGTTTTGACTTTTTTCCTGTAGCTACCACATGTTATGCTTTTAGACTCTGGGTTTGTGTAATGGTGACAGTTGCCCCACAATGGACAATACTTATTTACCAACATTGTCTTTGTTGTTTTGTTCTTTGGGGTCACACCTAGTAGTGTTTGGGGGTACTCTCAGTTCTGTATTTAGGACTCACTCCAAGCAATTCTCAGGGACCATGCAGTGCCAAAAACAACCCAGATTTCCTGCTTGCAAAGCATGTACTCCGTCCGTTGAATTATCTCTGAGCCCTATGTTTGACTTGGTTTTAATTACTTTTGAGAAATACGATGTTACCATATCCCAGTACAGAGAGGAGTGCATTTTCCTTTCACATGACCAACCTGGGTTTTATCCCTAACATCCCATATGGTCCCCTGTGCCGGCCAGGGGCAATTTCTGAGCAGAGAGCCAGGAGTAACCCCTGAGCGCTGCCGGGTGTGACCCAACAACAAAAAAAATATCTAAAAAGAAAACAAGTATTGTCCCTGCCTTTTTGGAGAAAGCAGATGGGAGGAAGCAAAAGATGAATCATAATCAAGTGAATATAAAAATAGTGAGATTACGTTTTCTGTAGAACTGTAGGTTGCTTGACATCTTCTGGGCTCGAGATGATATTGGTCAGAGAGACAATGATCAGAAAAGGCATCCTTGAGAATATGACTTTTGAACTTAGAACTATAGAAAGAACAGGAAAAATATAAGACTAGGAGATGTGACAAAGGGACTAAGAGGAGAGGTTGACCAACCAGAGGGAAGCAGTATGTAAGTTGCTGAGCTAGGGAAGAACAGCATGTTCAGAGATCTGAAAATAGATGCCTGGGATGGTTCAGTGGGAAAACACTGCCTTGCAGGTGAGAACTGATAGTTTGATTTCTGACACTGCCCACATACACCAAGCACGGGCCCTGCTTTATGTGGAAACCACAGCATCACTGATCTCTACATACCAGTCAAGTGTGTTCCAGCACTACAAGAAAAATGTATGGCAGCTACACTACCAAAGTGTGCAACCCACACAGAGCGCTGTGCGAATGCCAGAATTGATTGAAGTCAGGTAGAAGAGTTTGACATTTTGGGTGGTCTGTTCTCATGTCTTTATCAACCCTTTGTTCCTGCTGGAGTTTACCTTCTCTGGGTCTTTGTTGGTGTCAGCACCATTATACTTCAGTTACCACTCCTTATACTTAAGTTCCTATGTCTACAAAATGGGTGTGTGGGTATGGCCATTGTACCCTTATACTTTAGGGCCAGTAGCAGAATAACTTCTCCAAAGCCCATTTTGATTTTATTATTTCTCTAGAACTCATTGCTAGTCCCACCCCACAGTTCCCATTTACCTACCTGCTCCGGTAGCTTTCAGTGTAGTAATTAAGCTTTGGTATGTTGGGGTTGTTTTGTTTTTCAACAATAAGGTTTTTGGAATGATTATGGAAGATAATGAAAGTGAAGTGCACAGGCATTCCTTAAGTGTAAGTCAAGCAACAGGCATTCCTTATGTGCTATATTACCATTTTAATAACCAAATGACCAGTATTTTGAATTTGGGGGGGGGGGAGTTGGGTCACACCTAGCAGTGCTCAGAGGTTACTCCTGTTTCTATGCTCAGAAATTGCTCCAAAGGGCCAGAGAGCTAGCTTGGAAGTAGGGCATTTGCCTTGCATGCAGAAGGGTGGTGGTTCGAATCCCGGCATCCCATATGGTCCCCCAAGACTGCCAGGAGTGATTTCTGAGTGTAGAGCCAGGAGTAACCCCTGAGAGCTGCCAGGTGTGACCCAAAAACCAAAAAAAGAAATAAAAGAAATTGCTCCTGGCAGGCACAGAGGATCATATGGGATGCAGGGATTTGAACCACTGTCCTTCTGCATGTAAGGCAAATGCTCTACCTCCATGCTATTTCTCCAGCCCCAGTATTTTGAATTTTTTTTTTTTTTTTGGTTTTTGGGCCACACCCGGTGACGCTCAGGGGTTACTCCTGGCTATTCGCTCAGAAGTCGCTCCTGGCAGG
>PVKC010042441.1:0-11962 GCA_004027635.1 Crocidura indochinensis | reverse complement strand
GCTGGTAAAAATGGCAAAGGAATACATGACATAAAAGTGAGTCAGGAGGGCAGGAGGGAATGTGGAAACATTAGTAATGGAAATGTGCGCTCCTGACGCACTTTTCTGTCATGTATGGGATTGGTATTGGATATTATATGACTAAAACTCAATCATAAGCAACTTAGTAACTATCTTATGGTGATTCATTTAAAAAATTATTTAATTGTTTTTAAAATGGGTCTAGGAAGAGTACTCAGGTCTTGTGTTTGAATCCAAATCCACACTATGGCTTAAGAATTCCCATTTCAGGGGCCAGAGTGATAGTATAGCAGGTAGGGCATTTGCTTTGCACATGGCTTACCTGGGTTTAGTCTCTGGCACCATATACAGTTCTCCAAGCCCACTAGGAGTGATCTGAATGTAGATCCAGGAATAAGCCTTAATTTAAGCACATGCAGGGTGTGGCCCAAAGGTAGGGGGGAAAGAGAGAGAGAAAGAGAGAGAGAGAAAGAGAGAGAGAGAGATCTTTCTTGTTATACATCTGGGAAGGCCCTGTATCTTTTCATAGATTACCAGAATGAGAGTGATAAATTCACTACTAAAAATATATATTTTATTTGGCAATGTAAACCTTACTCTATAAAATAATCCAAAGGAAAAAACTTTTCTTACCTTGTCTTTTAATTTTTCCATCCAACTTCTCACTAGGGAAAATAAGAAAATAAACTGTAAATATTCATCATTTTACTTATATCTTGTTGTATTACTTTGGTCAATTTCTCAATATTTCTCAATCCTGAGTTATGTTCTACATAGTTTCTCTCAAATCCCCAGAAGTAGGAGCCCAGTAATAATCCATCCAGGAAGACCCCTTTGTCTTGTTTCTCCACCTTGTCTTAGTTTCTCACTTCCTTTCTCCTTCATCATTCTTCCCAAGGTCACCTCCAAAATAAACTTCTAGCACCTCAATTCAGACTCAAGGCCTAGTTTTTAAAGAGAATTTAAACTATAATTCAATCTAATCTTGTCATTATTCAGGAAGGCCTGCCTTTTGTCAAACCATTTTTATTTGAATTTTATTTAAATTTTTATTGAATCAAATTCTTAAAACGAACAGAAGGAAAGTAAAGGGTATGGAAGATAGGCTGAAGCCACTTACATTATGCAAATTAGTTCTAATTGAAGGGCTTAAAACTGCCTCAAAGTATATAAATGTACCTTTCTATATTGCACTGTACAAGGTATACTGCATGGCTGCTTAATTCAGGTCATGTTACATTTTGACTGGCTATACGTAGTCTATTAATCAAAACTTTAAGATCATTTATGTCTTTCAATATTACATAAAATGATTTGACCTTAATGAAGACAGAAATGTGTGTTCTACATAAATAAAAAATGAAATGTCAGAACACATCCTTTGTTCAAAAAAGATATAACAGAATTTCAAGCACCATATTTCTACAATGTCAAGAAATAAATGAAAACTAGCTTTTTTTATACTTGTTATTTAATCGTAAGTGTCTCTTCTAGCCCCAAAAGAACAGACAAAGCTTTTTTCCAACTTACATAACACATTTAAGAATAATAAAATTTACCGACTTTTAAATATTGTCTGCATGTTTTTTAAAACCTTGAGTTTTTGTTGCTACAGACTATACTTTAACTCTTCTAAACGTACCTGCTTTAAAACCACACAGAAATGCTATCTATAATCATTTGCTCTTCACATAATTACAGAACAGCTAGATTCTGATGAACAAAATGACCTATTTCTTTGCACCCGGCTAAAGTGAGCAGTAACTGTGCATCTAAGAAGCAATTAATTCTGAAGGTTCTGCACTTATATTTACAGAGAAGGGTACAAAAAGTCCAGATACCCTGATCTTTACTTTCCAGTAACATTAAGAATGTTTTTCGTTAACTGCAAGCTTTAGGAATGAAACTAAACACCCAGTGGGAAGATGCAAAGAGAACGTCTTAGAATCAACTGAATGTCTCGCTAAGCCATTTATCAAAGCTAGCCATAATGATCAACTCTAAATGGTATTTGTTGCCAACTCTACTGTTAAGAATCTGGAAAGACTTGTGCACAAATAAAGTACCTTTGCATATGTGCTTTCTTCCTCTTCCCACAAAGGGAAGCCTGGTCTCTGTGAGAGAAAATGACTAATCATGTCCTTCCTCTACACCTAATTGTGAGAAGCAAAAATCAATATTCTTTCATAAGAGCCCCTTGAAAGGTCTAGAGAGCGACTGGGCTTTGTGGCCTATGGTTTTACCACTCAGCGGCATCAAGGTCGCCCTGAAAAGCTCTTCAGCTCCGACTTAAATAGAGTCTCTCTTTGTGCCTGCATTATCTAATTTTCTAAGCCATGATTGAAGAAAATAGCGTAGCCTTCAGACTTCATTTTCAATTTTAAAGAAACGTATAGTTTCCTAACGTGCAGCAGTGTGAGGCTAACAGGGCAAAGTCAAGTGTGTATGCGTTGCTTGCCAGATCCACTAAATCGAAGACTTGCCATTTCCAGATTTATGTGCACCTTTAGCAACTCGAACTCCAACCACCCTTTCAACCACCCCTTATTGCCAATCCTATATAAAGGGATAAACAACTACAGGTTTTCTTTGTTTGTTTTGTTTTAAAGTTTAATACTTTTCAGGCTGGAGAAATAGCACAGCAGGGCATGCACCTCGAATGCGGCCGACCCGGGAGGGACCCGGTTCGTTTCCCAGCATCCCGAATGGTCCCCCAGCCTGCCAGTGGCGATTTCTGAGTGCAGAGCCAGGAGTGACACCTGAGCACTGCTAGATGTGGCCCAGAAAACAGTCAATCAGTCAATAAAGTCTTTTACAAATAATAAAGTTTAATACTTTAATCCATCTGCCACAAAGGTCCCCACACTGGCCAGTTCATGAGGAAGATGATATAGGTAAAGAATATAAGGAGGTTCCAGCTTTCTGATGATTTTTTTAAAGTAATTGGCTATTATCTAGAGGTACCTTCTTACTGCTCCCTGTCCTTCCCTGAAAGGCTCCCTGGTATGGTCAGGTAGTTTGGGGCAGTTTCTATGGAAATAGGCTTATGAAGACCTATACCATATGGCTCTTATAGAATGTCTCTCTTGCTCAGAACCTGAGAAGAAGCCTGCTAACTAGCTTTACAAAACAGCATCCCTCCTTGTTCAGAACTCAGGTCCCATCACTCCCTCCTATTCTTAGGGACCTGAGTCAAATCTTTGGCTTTCCTTGTCCCTACTTGTGGGCACATACTGGGACCTTCGCACAGTGACTCAATCAGGGAGATTTCCCAGAGTGATTGAACCACTATTCCTACCAGGTGGCAGAATCTTTCCGTCGCCTTTCCTGCTCCTGCAAACTAGCCTTCACCTGCTGCAGTGTTTCAGAGATGACTCCTGACTTAACTAGGTCTAGTCCCCACCTGTTCTGGGGAGCAACTTCAGCCAACATCCCGATCAGCATCCACTTATTGGGAGAGTTCAACCTGGATAAACAACTACAGTTTTAAGTCTCTGAACACCCCATGTGATGATGTGAATATGTGAATATGACGACTCTCATGATAGAAGACACAGCCAGTCTTAGGACTAAAACAGAGGAGTTTCTTTATTAACTAGCTAAATCTAGTCTCATTGGTGGCCATATCCTTAAATTTTCTAGCATGTCTCTAGTAAACAGCACAAAGTTGACATGGTTTATAGTCAACATATAAAATCACTTAACAGTTGGGAATTCACTGACTACTAACTTGATTTCCCAAGGCAACTTGTGGATTTATGCCCAAAAGTTGCATTCAGCATCTTACAATATGTCAATCCTTGACCCCAAAATGGGCAAATACCATTCTTGGATGAAATTTTTGGGGAAAGAATACCTAACAATCGCAACTGGCTTAAAGGGCTGGAGCACCTGCTCTCCATGCAGAAGCCCTGGGCTCGACCTCCAGCTCCATAGGTTTCCCCACATTGCAAAGTAAACGAACTCCAAGTTCCTTGTGGGGCATAGCCCCTAAATATCACCAGGTTTGACCAAAATTGAATACTCACTATACTCAAATGCCACCTGAACAGAGTACTTGAAAATTAAGTTGCCTAAGCTTTTCGCCATTACAGGAAAAATCTAGAGGTCTTGCCAGACTAAAACAGGATAGCTCATGATAAATCTGTTTCCACACAAATCTCCTTTGCAAATTTAGCACATATGTCCTCGGAGCAGTTTTTTCCAACTATAAATTCAAGAGTGAATCTCAATGTCCAATTCTTAAACATCCAAGCATACTATGTGGCCAAACTTTGAGCTGCCAACCTTCATATCTGTTATATCTACTTACCGTATTTGCCGGCGTATAAGACGACCGGGCATATAAGACGACCCCCTAATTTTGCAGTTAAAACGTAGGTTTAGGCCTATATTCGCTGTATCAGACAGAATGTTCCTGTGCTGCAACTGTATGTCCCACAGTGAGCCAATGACAACAAGCAAAGGTTCCAAGGTTTTACTGGAATAGACTTCCTCTCTGCCTCTGGTCCATCTGAGCAGGCTTTTGACAGTGGAGATTCGGGTCTGGAACATTGTCTAATTTTCATGCATCAAAAGCCTGCTTGGATTGGCCGAGTCAGAGAGGCGGAGGGTCCGAGCAGCCTGGCAGTGATGGGTGCAGGATCGAGTTGGGAAATTCGTTTTGTGGCAATATCCAGGCAATAGCGGCATATTGAAACATTTTTCGGGATCTACTCGGTGTATAAGTCGACCCCTGGATTTTCGGTTGGCTTTTTTTGTTTCAAAAGTTGTCTTATATGCCAGAAAATACAGTACTTTCACTCATGCCAGAACATATTTTGTGAAATCTATAATGTTTGTGTAAACTTCGTTTGCAATGGAGTTTGCATCTCCCTGGGAATCTGGCACACCTATACTGCAGAAGTATCTTCACTGCACAAAAGCAGCTGCCTGAGCTGTGTTGAGCACAAGGACATGAGCACATGGAATGAGCACATGAAATGGGGAGCCACATTAACTGTCATGTATGTGTTCCTATGTGATGACAGCAGGCCTGGTTCTTTGACTTTCTGCTCTTCAGTTCACAGCTCCAGAAAAAGGAACATTCCCCTGATGTTTCCTGGCTTGTGAAGTATTTTCTAGGCAATTTTCACCAGTGGGACAAGGGAACCTTCTTCAGATTGCATTTTTAGTTTCATTTAGTTTAGGCTTTAGTTTCTGATCCCCATCCAACACCCACCCAAACTTATGTTTGTTTCTTCATCTCATCTGGCTCTTAAAACCCTTTGTCATCCCAGTGTCTATGCATGGTTCAGTGTCACTGAAGATTATGCAGCTTGAGCTCAGGAAGTTAAATGGACTTCAAGTTTAAATTCTGGTCACAGTGAATTTTCAATTCATTTTTAATTCATTTCCCATTCCCCTCTGATAGCAGGAAGATAAAATACGACGGCACACGATGCTACTAGAACTGAAAACCCAGCATCAATTCCTAACCAGGTGTGTGGGTTTATTATTTATGGGGTGATTTACATGACTTAAATTTGACTGGTTTTAAGTATACATTGATAACATTCATAATATAACACAGGTGTCATCTCTATCTAGTTTCTAAAATATTTTTATTACCCCAAACACATTCCAAAAGCAATGACTCTTCTTTGTATCCCCGGTTAGTCTCTGGAATCACCAACTTGCTTTCTGTTCAATAGATTTAACTAATCTTAATTATTCACCTAAGTGAGATAATTTCATATGTGACCACCTGTGAGTTAGCACTGTTTTCATGCCTCATCCATGTGATAGCATATACACAAAAGCTAAAAAGCACAGAAAAATGTTTCCCATCGTTAGTTATTTTGAAAATGTGAATCGAAACCACAGAAAGATACTACCAAGGTCATTCAAAAAGAAGAAAATCAACTGTTAGCATGATGTAGAAAAAAATAGAATCCTCATGCATTTCTGGTGGAAAGGTCAATTAGTATAAACACTGTGTAAATGAATTAAATACTTTACCCAAAAGTTACCCAAAAATTATAATCAAATGCCAAAATTCTATCCTTAGGTATTAATGTAAAACAAATAAAAGCAGGCCCTCAAATAAATAATAACTAAATAATGTATTCATGAATCTATATGAGTTCAAAGAGTCCAATTCAATAGATCATTTAAAATAATCCAAAGATGGAAACAATCTGTGTTTTCACCCATAAAAAGGAAGTGTAGTATCTTACAACATATAGACACATAGTGAACTATATGTGAATAAAGTAATCTAAATTATAGATGATAAAATTAAGAGCTATTTAGGCCCTCTTGTTATTAAAAAGGTGCCATAGAGAGGGGAAATAGTAGAAATCATTTTTCTTTTGTTTTTTTTGGGTCATACCTGGCAGTGCTCTGGGGTTACTCCTGGCTCCACACTCAGAAATCACTCCTGGCAGGCACAGAGGACCATATACAATGCCGGGATTTGAACCAATGACCTTCTGCATGAAAGGCAAACAAATGCCTTACCTCCATCCTATCTCTCTGGCCCCTACACATATTCATTTCATCGTACCCAGACTCATGTAATACTCAACCACCCCACCATCTGCTAGAACAAGTATCCAACATTACATTTAAGTCATCCTGCCCTGATGAAACAGAAGTTCTCTTATTAGAATAATTTCCCTCAAACTATTTCTTTCTCTAGAGAAATAATAAAATGTACACAGTTGGCTAGGAAGCAAGAATGAGATAACTCAGAAGCAAGTCATTCCTAGGTTTCTTATTTGATGTCTCATTCAACAAGGAAGGGATAAAAAAATTTACTGAATATATGATTAGTACCAAGTACTGTTAGAAAATATCTATAAAACCTTGTGTAGTTATGAATTAAAATAAAGAATGCAGTAATGTTCAAAAGGGAAAAGAGAAATTGAATTGCATTTTTTTTCAGCGGACGTAATTAAATCCCAAAGCTCTCAGCACCGATTAGGCACTGGAAATAAAATTCTGATTATCCCAGAGACTCGTTTCCATACAAACACTTTTATGAGAAGTCTAACTACAAATGGTCTGGAATTAGCCATCAACCAAAATGAGTTTGTTTCTACCTAGCAACAAAACCACCTTGAGCCCATTTATAAATTTCACAGGAAGAAACAACCAGAAATGCTTTGTTTAATTGCCAATATCCATATTATTAGTGATAAGTTTGCTTTATCTTAATGTAGAAGCTTAATGGCCAAGAATTCTATGCCATATAACAGATGAACACTAAAAGAACCTAACCAAATAATACCCCTTTTTCCATGCCATAACACTAGAGAAATATTTTTTCCAAGATTCGTATGAGGTTTTATCTCTGCGAAAAGCTTTCTCAATAGGCTTTAGGGAGAACTATGGCTGCTAGAAATATCTTAGCTCTAAAAAAGATCCCTCCAACAATAATGCAGTTTACATTAGATTAAAAATTGAAATTCAAGACCTAGGCTTTCACATGTAAACAAAAATAAATCAAGGAACCTGAGTTGTCTTCCCTTCGTATTGCCCTTGGGGAAAATGTAAACGTCACGTTGTATATACAAGCTTCCATGATTTCAATTCTTACAATCAAGTTAAGTCTCTCTCACCTCTAATTTCTTTCGCTCTAATTCTCTGCTCTACCTCCTGACTCTCCCAAACCATTCCTGGACATTATTCAAATGCCTTCCCGTGGAGTCATATTCTAGCTCGTGCACTGAACCTCTCTTCTGGGTCACCCAGTGTCCTGTTGTTACCAGATCCTTAACATCACAGGAGCACGATCCTAATTGTTCTTGGGCAATGACTGCTTTCCTGTAAGTAAATTAGACTTTCTTTTCTCTTTTATTTTTTAATTAATAAAATTTTCATTGAATCACCATGAGATACAATTACAAAGTTGTTCATGATTGAGTTTCAGTCATACAATGTACAACACCTGCACTTTTCCTGCCACCAATGTCCCATTTCCCTTCTGCCCTTCCCGTACCTACCTCTATTGTAGACTCTCTCAGTGCCTGTCTGTCTCTGTCTCTCTCTTTGTTTCTCTCTCTCTATTTCTCTCTCTTTCTTCCTTTTAGGCGCTGTGGTTTGCAATATTATTATTGAAGGATAGCTTACACTGATCCTGCTGTGCATGTCTCCTCATGCTTGTCTATCTGAGGACACAGAGCTGCTTGTGCTCCCTCTCTTTGAGCAATCTCCCCGACCTCTAACCGCCATGTGAAAAGGAGCCCTGTGGTTGTCACTGAGATAATGTTAATAAATGTATAGAACTCTAGAGAAATAATTCTACTTAAATACCATTATCGAAGCTTTTTAATTTTTTAATCTTCATTAAACCAAAAGATCCAGCAGTGGGTCAAATGACTGACATAATTTCAAATACTGAGCATAAATGACATATTAAGATAACAGGGACAATTATAATATGGCAGGAAGCTCTCTGGAATACTTACTGGAGGAAGACATGCTGCTAATCATTATGGTTATTTCCTAATATCATAATAAGACAAAGTACTAAAGGTCATTTAGAAGTCAGTGAAAATGAGTATGTGATTTTTTTGAGGGGACACCAGACTGACTCCTGGCTCTATGTTTAGGGATCATGTATGGTAGGGTTAGAAGAACAAGATATAGCCTAATAACCTAATATGGGGTACCAGGTATTGAATCCAAGTTGAACAATTGCAAGGCTCAGCCCAGAGTATGTGACTTTTCAGTTATTAATTTACTGAGGTATCACTAGCTTACACGAGTATAAAGTTAATATGTTTTAAGGGTACAATGCTACTACTTTACACCCACGACCAAAGAGCCTATATCACTCCATCATAGTGGATTACACTCACTGCTGCTTCTCCCCACCTCCTGATTAGGTTAGGTTACCCCAGTTTTGCTATCAGAATAAAAATGCTTATTTTCTTAATCACTATTCTGTGCTTCACTTCTTTACATACTGCAGATGCCTGAGATAATCTGGCATTTGTCTTTCAAATTTTCAAGAAGAAAACAGCCCTGCCAACACTTGACTTCAACCTTTTTCATTGCAATAGGGTGAAAGAGTTCATGTCTCCGTGTAAGGCACCCAGGCGCACTCTGGTTCTCTGAAATTAATACAATATGCCTAGATAATTGTTGTTATTTTCAGGTACAGTTAAAAGTTGCTAAAAAAAAAAACTAGGTCTTAAAAATTCTCAGTATAGGAAAAATAACAAGAAAGTATGAGTGGTTATGGACGCTAACCAGACTTACTGGTTTGTCGAATAAGAATTACTGATCATTTTTCAGTTATACAAAAAAATCATTAATGGGAACCTGAGGATGTGGCTCAGTCATGGAGTGCTTGTCTTGTAAGCATTCAGCCCAAAGATGGCTCCCAGCACCTCAACAGCATGTGTGGCCACTAACACTGACACTATTAAGCCAATTAATATGAACAACGACCGCAAAAGGCATGGCCTGTCCTATACACCTTCTTGTCTACCAACTTACTTCTTTGCAAGTCTTGGAAGACTCTCTCCAGCTTGACAGGACTTGATTCCCCACACAGGTGAAGGAACAGTCTTAAAAACCCCACCCTGGGTGTCTCCCCACCAACAAAGAAGCCCACAAATAGCCAGTGATACTCTGTAAGACCTGTGGTGCCTATTTATTCCTAGGGAACAAGCTATGTGCTGTGACTATCGGCCCTATTCTGGCTTCAGTATTCTACATTTAAGTTATGCTTTCTTCCAAGAACACTTATAAAAATTGACTCATTAATTCTTACGATTCCCTTGTGCAGTAAGAAAGAGATAAGAGCTCTTAGTTCAATTTTGAAGAAGACTGAATGCTAGGATCTTGGAACCATGAAAAAATTGAGAGGCCAGTGCCAGATTGACAGCACAACTACCCACTGGTAGGACATTTGCCTTGCATGCGACAGACCAGGGTTCAATCCCTTGCATTTCATATGATTCCCCGAACCTGCCGGGAATGATTCTGAGCAAAGAACCAGGAGTAATCCCTGAGTAGTGCTGGGTGTGACCCTCCAAAAAAATAATAAAATGAAAGAAAAGAAAAGAAGTAAAGAAAATTGAGAGGTGCTCCACAGGACCCAACCGAATCCAAAAGGAATATGTAGTTACCCCCACAAAAGGGGGGTGTGCAGAGATATAGTACAGAATGATTAATTATTTCCCAACATACAGTCCCCCCAAGTACTACCAGGAATGATCTCTAAGCACAAAGGCAGGACTAATCCATGAACACTTCTGAGTAAGAACAAAATATAAAAAAATCAGAGTTCCAGGCCTATTTCAGCTACTTTAGGACACAATTAGAAATCCATGCCTTACTTCTCACAAGTTTCCCCCAAGGAAATATTTTTATAACACAGTAAACATCATTTGGGACACACAGAGCAGTCTAGTCTTCAAACTAAACAGGCCAGAGTCCTTTTGCAAGCTAAAATTTCTATGGTCCTTTAGTGCTCACAAATTATTTTTATTATGCTGGTACTTAACTACAATTCTCAGACTAGATTTAAAAGAAAACTGATCCTGATATCTTTTATATGACAATAGGACCAAAACTAATTTATAAATTAAATATAAATTTTGTCTGAGTAGCTGCAGATGAGCAGCCCAGTCACTCTATGTTCTAGTACACTAGTACAGCACTGATTACAGCCAAGCTCTGTCTGCCTGAGAGCACAGAAAACTCAGTGCATGAGCTGCATGTCCTTTGCCCTTCTCTCTCTGGGCACCCAGGCTCCCTGGCTGCCTGCAACTTACCTCAATGGCCTGGTCTTCATGCCTGAGAATGGATTATAAACACAATACAAATACATGTTCGCCAGTCAG
Source organism: Crocidura indochinensis (assembly GCA_004027635.1). Classification (NCBI taxonomy): domain Eukaryota; kingdom Metazoa; phylum Chordata; class Mammalia; order Eulipotyphla; family Soricidae; genus Crocidura; species Crocidura indochinensis. Next base: position 1,100 of record PVKC010042441.1, on the reverse strand, counting down.
GTGCACTGAGTAGTGATAAGCAGCCATCAAAATAATAAAAAAAAATACATGTATTTGGGGCTCCAGAATAGAACATCTGAATTGCAGGCATAAGGTCATGGGTTTGATCCCCAGTGCTAACCTACTGACTGAATATGATCTTTCTGTTTATTTGATTTTGTGGTTTTGTTTTATTTTGTTTTCTTTGGGACCACAACTGGCAGTGCTCAAGGGTTACTCCTGGTTCTGAGCTCAGGAATTATTCCTGATGGGGTACAAGAAATCGTCTGGGATACTAGATATCAAACCTAGGGCAGCCTCGTGAAAGATATTCTACCCACTGTACTATAACATAGGCCCCTGAAACATGATCCTTTAATTGTGAGCCCATCACCAGAACAGAGTGTTTGCTGGTTCTCTGCACAATGCAATCCTGTATGTGTGAGAGCCACAACTTAAGTGTGTGAGCATCAGTGAACACCACAACTGAGATAACTGCAACTGGTGTATATGTCCCCATGAGCACTGCAACCAATGTGTGTGAGCACCAACCCTGAGGTGTGCAATCCTCTGTACACTCCACCAACAATGATGGGAGCACAATTAAGTGTGCAACCCCAGTCGAGCAATAACAGCAAGAAAAGGAAGTAAACAGAAGCACGGTCACACACACACACACACACACACACACACACACACATTCTATTGTGTTGTTTACTTTTTTATCCAAATTCAAGCACAGGGTCAAGGTTTCTCATAGTAAATTTGAGGCCCAGCCTTTGATAAACATTGAGCTGATTCACTGCTTTCTTCCTGGCAACTGTAATCCAGTGATTATGAACTACAATTTAATTCACAATGTGGAGCAAGACACCCCATTCTAAATTCAGTACTCATATCAACTACGTAAGGCATTACCACCATTGTACACATGAAAAAAAGTGGGCAAGCAAACAGTGATTTCTCTTCACCACTAATTACTTGTTAAATAAAGCATTTGTCAGGGGCGGAGAGATAGCACAGCAGTAGGGTGTTTGCCATGCAAGCAACCAACACAGGATGGACCCTGGTTTGAATCCCAGCATCCCATATGGTCCCCCGAGCCTGCCAGGAGCGACTTC
>PVKC010042440.1:0-11884 GCA_004027635.1 Crocidura indochinensis | reverse complement strand
TAGCACATATTATTCATAAGTCATCACTCTTCTAAGAATTTACCTTAAGGGGGACCCGGTAGATAGCATGGAGGTAAGGTGTTTGCCTTTCATGCATAAAGGTCATCAGTTCGAATCCCGGCGCCCCATATGGTCCCCCGTGCCTGCCAGGAGCAATTTTTGAGCATGGAGCCAGGAGTAACCCCTAAGCACTGCTGGGTGTGACCCAAAAACCAAAAAAAAAAAAAAGTATGGAAGGAGAAAATTTCTAAGGAAATTTAACTTTTAAAATGTGGAAAATGATACCATATCAATTACAGGACTAGTCAAAATAAATCTATCAAAAATCTAGATCTTGGGACCCAGGAGATGGCATGGAGGTAGGGCGCTTGCCTTTCATGCAAGGGGTCATCAGTTCAAATCCCGGTGCCCCATATGGTCCCCCGTGCCTGCCAGGAGCAGTTTCTGAGCATGGAGCCAGGAGTAACCCCTGAGCACTGCCGGGTGTGACCCAAAAACAAAACAAAACAAAACAAATAATCTAGATCTTTAGTAATAATATTGAACTTTGGAGAAGGTTTCATTATTATATGTATAAAAGCATTGAGCACATTTTTATGTAAGTAAATATACATACATACATATTTCTATATATGAATTATAAGTTTTTAAATGCTTTGTCATTTCTGAGTGCATTTATTTTTCAAGTTCTTTCAACTAGCTTCAAAATTACACTATTCTTTTTTACAAAGGATAATAAAGTTTAGTAAAGTCAATATTTGTTAAATTTTCACTAGAATAGAATTTAGGTGGATCAAATCAATAAATTCCTCTTATCGTTTACTTTTAAATGGAGAGTAAATAAACCTTTCTTTTAATAAAACAAATATAGTATTTCAAAGAAATAATAATGACTCAACATCAAAGCATGGACTTGGAGGGAGTGTTTTGAAGGAATTTCCCATTATCTGTAAAGCAAATCAAACTTACTATGCAACATTTTCTATCACTTGTGCTGTTTCTCATTGTTTCATGTTCAAACCTGAACAAACTGTAATCTAGCCCGGATATTTACTTTTTCTAATAGTGTAGTTAATAAAGCTCTCCAAATTTTAATTAAAAAACTAAGTAAATAATTTCAAAGTTTTTAGCATGCTAGCACTATGTGGATGCTTTGACTTTTATAAATAAATAATATATACTTTTTCTTCATTATTATATACAGGCACTAAAACATCTAAAATTTCTGTAAAAGCTTCTCTTACCTAATTTCGATTAATATAGTGAAGCACATCTGTGTTTCACCATATAATTGAGACTTGTTTTTCTAATACTATTAGCACATTGAAATAAAATTTAATATAGTGATTTTACTCCATATTTTTGACATATATATGCAGTTACTATGTAATTTTAATAAAGTATAACTATAATTGCTTTGACAAATATCTTTGGGTTGGCATGTATTATGGTAAGCCTTATATTCCAAGTATAATTTTTCTATACCATGCAATTAACTGAAATGGATAAATATCATATCTTACTATTGTTGTTTATGTAAAATAGAGATGCCACATTGGATAGTATACCAAATATAACTTTTAAAATGATTTTTTAGACTTTTGCTTGTTATTTTAGATGATAGCCAGAAAGTCAGAAATGCATATTTGATTTTAGTGGGTTTTCTCATTGCTAATTACAAACTACTACGGTTTTTAGTATAAGTAGGTTTGGAATTAAATAATATTGTGTACTCTTAGTATTGTGTACTCTTAGAACTATGTATTTTTGGTTTGTTTTTGTTTTGTTGGGGGTCATAGCCGGCGATTCTCAGGCTTAAATCCTAGTCCTTTACTTAGGGATGCAGTGCTTAGAGGTATATGGCATGCCAGGGGTTAAACCTAAGTAGACCAAGTACAATGAAAATACCCCAATGTGCTCTACAATCACTCAGGCACCAAAAACTATAGTTTACAATCATTATAAACAGTCATTATCTGCCTTTTAAAAGTTTTTCATTACTAGGGGTCGAAGTGGTGGAGCAGCAGTAGGGCATTAGCCTTGCATGCTGCTGACAGTACTGACCGAAATTTGATCCCCTGGCATCTCATATCACTCCCCCAAGCCAGGAGCTATATTTGTGTGCATAGTCAGGAGTAACCCCTGAGTGTCACTGGTTGTGCCCCCCCCAAAAAAAAAAGAAAAATAGCTTTTCTTTTCAACATTACATTTAGAATGCTTTCTATTAAAATCTTCCAGTAAGCACTTTCTTTATTTCATTTTTTTTTATTTTGCTATTTTTGGTTGTTGTTATTGCTATTGTTTTGATTTGTGGACAAGTCTAAGGTGCTTAAGAGCAACCCCTGGCTCTGTGTTCAAAGGTCATACTTGGTGCTACTTGAAGAACCATATGAGATGTCAGGGACAAAAAAAAAAAAACTACAGTTAGATGTACTCTAGTCAACTGTCTTCATTCCTATGTTATTTCTATGACCTTCATTGTTTTCTTCCCCATTGCTATAATTATTTTCATTTGGAAGATCCAAATATTATTATGAATATATTTAAAAGACTGAGTGTTGATAATTATAAGAAAACACTTCTTTTTAAGAATCCTGATTATTTGTTGTAGGTATTTACATCACCATTGAATAAATGTGCTCTATGTTTAGCATACCCTTTCATATTAGGAAATAAATAATAACAAAAAGGCAAATCAATATCAAAAATACTCTCTCTCATTGAGGGAACATTTTGAAAGACTTTGTGTTGTTGCTGTTGTTTTATCAGTCCATCATATTCTCCTGTCAGATGTTAAAATCTTTTACTATTCCTTATATTGCACTGAAAAGCTTGTCTACTGATACTGTCTTCTTGTAACTAAGCTGAGAAGAAGTCAAAATTTCATTTTGTAAAGACAGTTATTATGAAGAGTGCCACCGGCCTAGGTTATTGGCCCTTATTTAGCATACCCAAAGATAAGATGTCTAATTTCCTGACCAAGCTTCTACTGTGTTTATGTGAGATTCTGTGTCAAGAAAGTGGGACAGAGTGAAACAGAGAAGGGGTTCTTGTTAAAATGTCAATAAGAAATATGCAGGCAGATGTTCTTCCTATGGACAGTTTTAATCTAGGTAGCAACATATTTAACAAAAAATGTGTTTCTAGGAGAAAGAGACCTATTAAGTATAATTTAAAGGATAATTTTATAGTATTTAATATAGAGATAAAATGTCAGATTTCTTCTATAAAATGTGGAAGTTTGGAGTCATAAAAATATTAATGAGATTTTTTAAAAATTATGATAGTAATAAATATGCTTTTGGAAAAAGTTGTCAATTTTTTAGTGTAATCATTTAAAAGAAAGGAAGTAATTTGATGGTCAAGCTTGGAATTTGTTTAAACATTTTTACTATCAATAAAATGTTTTCATCATTTTAATCTTGATTTTTTTTCTATTAGAATAAATGAACTGCCATTGAGATTTATTTAACTCTTTGGAAAGTTGACCTCCAGTTGGATTAATAAGAGAATAAATAAAATTTTGCATTTACTGTCTCTCTATAATTTAAACTATAAGAAAATAATAAGTATGCTTTAAAGATAGTTATTGTGAATTTTAGTTTTCAATGTATTCTCTCTCCCCTAGGAAATGATAGTTTCCTATTTTGTATGATAAGCACCATTAATATAAACATAATTAAATTGTTCTTTGTGTCTTTAAATATTTTAAACATCTTTTATGAAAGATTTCTAAAAACAGTAGTCTATTGGTAGAAACAATCACAAATACATTGAGATAAAATAAGATTCAGACTTAGTTTTTATTAATTTAAAAATAATGATGTAAGTATGCATATTAAATTTGGTAAGAGTTTTATTCTGTTCATTTAACAAAAGTTGGGAAAAATCATTCTGATAGGACATAGTACAGTTTTATAATGTGTGGTGTTTCACATTGTCTTTCTTCTTTTTTCCTTAATTTTTCTTCATTGAAGTCATGTGGAGAGCAATACAATGAGGGTTTAGTTATATTCTGAAATAATTTGAGAAAATTAAATCATTATATCTATATGCACACAATGGTTAGAGAACTTAATACATGAAGCTCACATAGAACTAAATAGTTAAATAAAGTTTTTCTTGAGAAGGTAGATATCTTTTACTTTGGTGGGATGATGGTACTTTGGAACACATTGGTGGTGCTCAGGGCCTCTTGACTCTGCTTAGGCATCAAATACAGAATAGAATTCGGGTCATTTACAAGTAAGGCAAGAACCTTTACTGCCTACTTCATTTACTGTTTCACAGATGAGACTTTATCAAGTTGAATGACAAACTTAGGTTGATAAAACTATTCTACAAGGAAATCAGAAATAGTTAGGGGTTACTCTTGGCTCTACACTGAGAAATTGCCCCTGGAAGGCATGGGAGAGAATATGGGTCCCCTGGGATTCAAACCACCTTCCTACTGGAGCAAGGCAAATGCCTTACCTCCATGCTATCTCTCAGGCCCAAAGTTGTTTATATTAATCAGTAATTTAAATAGGCAAACAAGTAAATGTATTGATTTGAGTTCTAAATTCCAATCTCATGACTTGAGCCTATTCAATAGATTTCTTTTTATACTTAGACTATTTCCTGATATGATCATTGGATTACTTTAAACAACTTGTGCATATCCTTATGATTGAATGAATTCTATATCTGACTGAACTTAGAAAACAATCACATTATCAATACTTAATATTTTTACGTTATTTTATTTGGGGGGTGTTAACACCCAGTGACACTTAGGGTTTACTCCTGGCTCTGCTCTCAGAAATCACTCCTGGCAGGCTCAGGGGGCCATATGGATGTCGGAAATTGAACCACCTTCAGACTTGGATAAGCTGAGTGCAAGGCAAGTGCCTTACCACTGTGCTCTCTCTCAGGCCCCAAGCTTAATACCCTTAAAACTTCATTGAAATTATCGCATTTGTTTCTTAAGGACTTCATCATTTAAAATTTTTTAATTTCTAGATTAACAAAAAATTAATGGCAAGTCATATCTACAACTTTATACTTGAACCATTTTTTTGTAAAATTGATATGCTTTATTTTGTATTACTTGATTATTTGCATGATGACAAGTGATTTCTTTAAAATATCCTTATCATTTTATTAATAACTTTTATTTTCAAGGCATTTCCCTCAGTTGATTTTGTCATTTTATTTAGAAAAAAATAAGTAAAGCCAATGTTTCATTTGAAATGAAAAAATTGTTTCAAATCATTGGCAAAGCTTAATGACTTCTGACTGCTGAGATATGTTAATTTAGGCCAGACCAAATGTTCCTCAGCTGCAAATATTTGGTGTTGTTCACTGGGAACTGGCAAGATTTATGAGGGCCCAGTGGCAAAGAATCTGTGCTCACATGCCTCATATTGTAATTGTTTCCTGTATTCAGTGATGAAGGACTGTTCGAGAGGAAAATTTTAACTTTTTAGGGTCTGTCATTTACATGAAACTATGATGGTATTTTGCATCTGAATCAGTGTAGTATCTCTGTGTCATCAAATTTTCTAAATCCTTTTATTTTTCCGTCCAAGTTTTAAGAATTGTGTTTGTGTATGAATGATTTTTTTATAATCCAGAACAAAATAAGCAAACAAATATATTGTTTTTGGATATTTGTAATTAATAAACTTATCATAGTTAAAATATCACATTGCGAGTTTTATGTAATGCAAAAGTTGCACAATGCCACTTAGATTTTGACCTTTTTCTACAAATCAGTTGATTGATGCAATCAGCGATAAGTAGTTTTTTAAAAATTTATTTTACATAAGCAGAATTTTTTACGCATCTATATAAAATGGTTTTAATAAAATAGTGATGATAAAAATCATCTTTTAAAAAGTAATAGCATTAGATTTAGTTGGTGTTTATTCACAAATATTAGTATACTTAGAAATATTTAGTTTTATTATCTCATAAAGTTTTCATATGTTAATAACAGATGAAATTAATAGTCAGATGTTAGCTTTCTGTGGAATAATTGAGCCTTAGGCATATTCCAAACCCAGAAGTAATCACTAACCCCATTAGACTAGACTAAGAAGGCAAGGTTTTGATTCAAAGGAAGTTTTAAAATCTGACTAGAATTGTCAACTAATAACTTACTATTACCTTGTTTTGTATAATAATACATAATTTATAGCATTATTATAATGCACATTACACAAATTTGCATGATCATCCTAGAACAATATTTTCTTAAAAATAAAGATAGGTAAAACTTACTTCTATTCTTTTATATACTACTTATCATGTGCCAGACATTTCTTGAAGTTGAAGTGTATTGACTTGCTTACTTTGACAATGACTTGTAGACATAGATGCTTCTATTTGTCCCATTTTAGAGATTTAAGCAAGAGGTTTGGAAATTATCTAGATTCAGAAAAGTGTACCAGATATTAATTTCAACTTAGATTTACTTGGAAATGGTGAAAATAAATAGGAAATTACATAAAAATGTTAATAAATAAGAAATAATAAGTGACTTGTTTCTCTTTAGTTAAGCCCATGTTCTCTCTTGAATATGTAATGCCTACTCATTTTCTCTCCTCACATCTCTTTAAATTAATTTGAATGAAAATACTTTTCATCACAAAAACAGAAAAAATAATGACAAAATAGATCACACATGTATATTTAAATACTTTATCATAAACTCTGATTTATTATCCCTATAAAGATCTAATTAAAAATTTACACTTAAAACAACTTAAATATTTTTGCAATTTTTTTCTACTTTAACATGCAATAGCTCCCAAGTAGCTATTTATTGTTAAAAGGGTCAGTCTCTGCAATCTTCATATTGAACTCCTTAATTATGTACCGCTATATGATAAAAGGAAAAGTGCTGACAGAATGCAGAAGAAAAATCTAAATTCTTTTCTTGCAATAAATGTGACACAGATTGTATAAAGCAATATTTTTGCCCTTGAAATGTTTAGATGTATTGACATTCTGTCCACTAACTTGTCAACTTGTCTTTAAGATTAGAACTTCTAAGTTCTTAGCATTTAACAGACTGACATTGATCTCCTAAACTCTTCCAACTTGTATACCTCCACCAAGCTGGACTTGATTTTGAAGAAAGCATTAAAATGTTGCCTTTGATCCCGATATCTCATAATTCCCATCTATTACCCGGATTTTTGCATTGAATTTCTGTCCCTTAGAGGGTTAGAAAATATGATTCCAAGTAGATGATCTGTCTTAAACTTTTGATAACTTAATATTAGACAATATCTTAAATTTTAAAAAGAAAAATAGATCATCAGGAGATATAGACCCCAAAACTTAACAAAGTTACTCCTTAATTTTGGTCTGGCATCTTGGAAAACATTTAAATAAAGTTGTCCATGATGTTTATTATTATATTTTTAGAATACTAAATATTATTCATTTCTTCAGTATCTTTAACGTGCTCAGAAGTGTATTTCTGTTAAAAATAAATATGTTCCATCAGTATCTTTTAAAATGATGTTTGTCCATGGGAAATATTCAAAAGCATTTAATATTCTTCACAATAAGTGCATTTCCAAATATGTTTTAAATTGCTTAAAGAATCACAAGAAACGTCACTGAGTTTTTTTTTTATACTTAATTTTTTTTTGTTATTTTTATTTCTTTGACTCTCCACCCACAGGCTCTGAGCAATGCAGCAAATAGTCCATTTTTGTTAATGAAGCTTCCCTCATACAGCTGGGATTGTTTAATATTTTACGAGTGTTACTTTGTTTTGCTCTCAACGATCTCAGGCAGTTAAGGATTTATGAATCGTGTTTTTCTCAGCCCATCTGCGGTTTCCTATCTTCCCTGGCCTTGAGAATATGTTTAAATTTATTAAAGCGAAGCAAAGGCTCATTATTTCAAAGGAGAGCCAAAGTGACACAGTGAATTGGTTATTAATGGAAAGGCACTGCCATAGGGCGATTGAAATTTAATGATATCCTACAAGAAAAAAATGAGGGTGTCACTTTCCAAAAAGTCATGCTAAATGCCAGCCTTTTTAAGGTCCTGCCGCTAATTTTATGCCTGCGCACAGTAATGTTTTCAAAAGCGTTTAGGAAACACGGACCAGTGACTGTACTGATTATCCTTTTCACCTTCGCGCCTGTTCCAAATGGGTTTGTGCAGTGAGCGATTTAATCTCTAAATATAGGGAACGTTAAAAAAAATAACATTGCTGTTTTTCACAAGCTAAGGGCCTTTTGCAATCCTCCAGAGATGGACTTGCAAATATGCTATCTCCATATGCTTTCAGTAAGCTCTCAAACTGGCGGATCACCAAAAAGAAAAAAAAAATGCAATCCCTCGATTTTTATTTCTGTCATTCAAAAGATATTTTAATGTCATAGTCTATAAAGTCTATTTATTAATATTCAGATAACATTCCATTTGAGCCTCCGAATGAGACACGGGTAATTTTAAGTTTTCCTTATTTGACTTAGGTTCCTTGAAGAATTACAGTGTTGAAACACTAAAATACCACTTCTTTACCTCGCCCCATTTAATACAAAGCAGAGACACCTATCTATTAGCAAGAACACTTTGTTGACATAGGGAAATATTCCTTTTAGGGCTACTGACACTGTAGTTTCCTGTCTTAATTGAAGTTACTATAGATTATTTTGAAGGGTATTACAAATTCCTCTGAAAAGAAACTTTGACAAGATACGACATCAATCTTGTGCTGAGATGTTAAATCTTATTCCAAATGTATTTCTGATGCATGCATTCCTTTTATAGTTCTTGATTATTTGAGTTATTCTACTTATGTAGCAATTGTGGCCCTCATGTTTTATTTTCTTATTTTTTACTTTTGTAACTCTTTCAAAATGTTCCTAGCACTTGAAAGGTGTTGACTGTGTACATTGTATAATCTGATGTCTTAGATTTAGAGCTCACTTCCATTAGAATTCATATTTGCTTTCTAAGCAAATTACATTAATTATTTGAGGAAAAAAACGAACACTTTTAATGCAGGGACAATGATGGGTCCAGGTTTTATACTTCTTTTCTAACTTCTGCTTAATATAAACTAAAATGTAAATGGTACATTTGACAAGCTCTATAGTAACATGCAATTTTCTTATATTGCATATGATAATATTAAATTGTCTATTGGTGGAGAGCACACTTTTGGAGCTAGAATTGATGAGTCCTCCCTCCAGTCTGATGACAAAATGTTCATTTCAAGATTTTCCAAAATTAATCTTTAAACTAAATTTGCACTCATTTCACATTGTCAACAAGGCATTGTAACTTGTAATTATACATTTAGAAATTTTCATTTGTTCCGGGTCAGGGTGTGACTCTGAACAGATGAGAAAACGTTCAACTGTAAGAGACAGTGATGTGTCACTTAGTAGAAAAATCACTTGGAGAGGGTGTCAAGGATCCACAATTTCAGTTTCTTTGCGTCTTTCTTCTCTTTTAACAGAAAACTGATCATTCTATAATCTTTCTAACAAAGACATAAACACTTCAGCTACATATATTTTGATTGTTTCACGACAGTTTACTGGAGGCTGAGCAATGACAGATTTCTTCATTGTCTTTTTGCCAAAATTTGTCCTTTAAGTCAGTTTTGTTGACTGCCCCTTTTAGCAGCTCACCTCACAATGAGAGAGAAGACAATTAATGGGAGGGTGATTCATCACTGCCAAAAACTGTCAAGGACTTCAGTTGTAGCTGGAGAAAAAGCAATTTCACATTATGGCATTTCATTCTGAATACATTGTATTTACAGCTCACAGTTTTATTTTCAGAGCCTATTATCAGGTGAAACAGTTGCATCTGAAATGTTGTTTGTGACATAGGTGACCTGTTAGGATTTGATAAGTATTTACGCCAGAGCACAAGGGGCTCACACATCTGCTGTTGGCAGAAGCAATGGAAAAAAATAACCTGGAAATGAGGCGTTTGATTTTTCTGGTTCCTACACTCGAGCATCTGTTGCTATAATTAAGTGGCATTCAGTAATTGCAGAGCAATGGTGAAATAAACATATGCATTCTTGCCAGCTTTTAGGATTTGGTGTCCTTACAGTAAGGGAGACAAGCAAAGTGACTTCAATAAGAACAAAGGGTTTTGTAGCAAAGTTTAACAATTAACTTTTAGGTAGAAAGACAAAAGTGGCTTTCATGTCAGAAAACAATTTCATAGGTAAGAGAAGCAGCATATAGTTCGAGAAGAAGGAAATATTCTGTAATAGTCAACCTTTAGAATGAACTTTTCATCTGTAAGAATGTCAAAATGGGTTAAACACCATACCTGAGTAAGTTATATCAAGATGGAATAAATGAATAATAAAAATATGGTTATTATTAATCTAATATTACTGTGCAATGATAGAGATTAGAGAAAAACTTTTAATGCTGAAGATTTGACATATATATCTGCTAAGTTATTTTTAAAAAATTTTTGGCTTTGCTCTTGAATTTTAAAAGAAATAGAAGGGGTTGTTTGGTGTTGAAGGAGCTCTACAGTGCAAAAAACAAGCGATTCTCAAGACGTTGTCTAAGATGACCAGTGGGAAGACCTATAGCAGAACATTAAACATTTTACCTAGCTTTGCTAGGTAACCTGGGCTACTCTTGACTCTGCACTTAGAAATCACTCACAGCAGGTGCAGGGGATCATATCAGGTGCTGAAGATCAAACCTGGGTGGGCCACTTGCAAAGCAAGCATATTACCTGCTGTGCTTTCCCTCTGTCCCAGAGACACTTTTCTAAATTATTTCCCAGAAGTCTCACCTCTGCTCCAGGTACTTCTGAGTTGTGAATTTCTATGTGGAGACAACAATTTGGAAAAATTCCCAGATACTTCCCAGGATGTTCTCATTCCCCTTACATGGTGGAGAATATCTAGCCTATGAAACACACACTGTTATAATAGATAGATAATCTTTAAAGTGCCCTGCTTATAAGTGCTGCATGCATTTGTTAAAATCCTTTGACCAACATGCATTATGTTTCATTAGTACTTTTTAGAACATTCAGTTTCTTCTACAGGATAGAACAATCTGAATTAGGTTTAATATTGGTTAGAAGATTATTAAGATGTGATCATTTGTCATAAATACCTATACAGCAATGAATTTTGAAATGAGAAAATACAAACTTCAAGTTCTTTTAAAAATCAAATTTAGAATTCAAATATTAGTATGTATTTTTATAATCTTCAAAGGATTTGACATTAGTGGCCAGGCAGTATATGACGGCTAAAAACAAAGTGAGGACTTTTCTCTCTAGGCCATTTAATAGGTAACATAAGGCCAAGGGACCTGTAGAAGTTGACTGCTCCTGTGATTTGCCAATTTTATCTGTTGCTTTGGTGTCATGTGATTATTTGACTTTCTATGCGAAGAAAAGACATAAGGAGTCAACCATGAAGAGATGAAAATGATGGATTATGGGTTTAGAATGTCAACAAATGTTCTGTGTGTCTGACTGGAAGAGAGCATATATGAACAACTGACTTGATTATAAAAGATTAAAAGAGAATTATTTAGTTGTTCCTTTTATTCTAAGAGGTGCTCTAAAGCAGGGTTTATGTCAGTTCTGATATTTTTAATGTCCGTTGACTTTATATTGGGTGGTCATGTGTTTTAAGCTGCAATTAAGATATATATTCCAAACTATCCCATTCATTATATATAACAACTATATTCATTTCATATGCACTTAATATAGGAAAGTCATAACCAATTTTATAGATATTATGAAAAAGCTCAGACCTGTTTTTAAATGAAAGAAATTTACTATTCACAATAAACCTATATATAGCACACACTATATACTAAGTCTGAAGTAATAGAGTTTTTTTTTTTTTTGGGTGGGGGTTCAC
>PVKC010042439.1:0-11960 GCA_004027635.1 Crocidura indochinensis | reverse complement strand
ATGTAAAGAAGTACTATGCCTTCAATATTCAAGAAGATACATAAAGTTTTATGGCTTTAGAACACTTTATATGCTGCTAGGAAATATGTATCACAATCTGGGGACTGAGGGACAAAGTAATTATGCATGGGTTCTGTTTTATTTTTCTTAATATTCTTTGGCTGAAAATTCAATGTTAAGACATCAGCAAGGGGACTTACGTGAATTCTGTTTATGGGTGATTGTCCTTCCACTGTAACTTTACCTTGTCCTCTTTCTTTGCATCTTTGTTCTCAAAATTAAAAAAAAAAACAACCAAATATTTATTTAAACTTAAAAAAAAAGATTAAATTCTGATATAGTGAGGCACACTTTTGTTGTTCTGGGCATTGGTTACTGGTTTAGACACCTCATCCAATAATATCTTGTAGGTTTATTCTAGCTTGAAATTTTTTGGAAACAAACAAAAACCCCAAAGCAACTGATTTAGGCTAAAATCGACTTTTTACTGTGCATTATAGTCTCCACATATAAAGGTTGTAGGAATAATTAAGTGTAAATATAGGAACTATCTTCTTCATTGCAAATTTCTGGTCTTCTGGAGGGAAGAGTATAATCACAAGCCTGTGAATTAAAATGAAGATGAAAGACTATTAATTGATCTGAAGAAGCTCTCAGTTGCTTACTAATTTTTTCTCTCCTTCCATAACAATAGAGTTCTCCTTTAAGTGAGCCAAAGCCTGTGTGTACCAGACTTCCTAAAGATAAAGTATCTATGTATCTAATTAAGACATTTATTTTCTTAAAATAATTTTTATTACTATATTTTAAAAACTGTGGCTTACATAGTCGTTCATAATCTAGTTATTTCTGATAATCTATGCTCCATCACCAATTCAACCACTAGTGTAACATTCCCTCCACCATTGTCCCTGGATTTTTTTTTTGTTTTTTATTTTTCTAATTTTTAAAATTTTTTTTTTTTGTGGTTTTTGGGCCACACCCGGCAGTGCTCAGGGGTTACTCCTGGCTCCATGCTCAGAAATTGCTCCTGGCAGGCACGGGGGACCATATGGGGCACCGGGATTCGAACTGATGACCTTTTGCATGAAAGGCAAACGCCTTACCTCCATGCTATCTCCCGGGCCCCTATTTTTCTAATTTTTAATTATGAGAACAAAGATGAAAAGTAGGAGGACAGGGTAAAGTTACAGTGGAAGGACAATCACCCATAAACAGAATTCTCAGTAGTTCCATTGATGATATCCCAGCCTTGAACTTTCAGCCAAAGGACATTAAGAAAAACAAAACAGAACTCATGTACAATTACTTTGTCCCTCAAATAGTAATAGTAATAGTAGAACATACTATTTCTTAGCAGCACACAATATAATCTAAAGACATAAGACTTACGTAACTCCTTAAACATTGAAGGCAAAGTACATTTTTATATTTCCATGCACATGCATATTAGTTTAAGTTAATCTCAAAAGTTTCAGTGGTTTTTTTTTTTGTTTTGTTTTTTTGGGTCACACCTGGCAGTGGTCAGGGGTTACTTTTTGCTCCATGCTCAAAAATTGCTCCTGGCAGGCACCTGGGACATATGGGGCACCGATAACCTTTTTGCATGAAAGGCAAGCGCCTTACCTCCATGCTATCTCCCGGGCCCCGGGTTGTTTTTCTTAAGGATTAGAGCCAAGGGAACATAGTAAAAAACGGTGTTAGAGTGATATTTGTTTGCATAGGCCCAACAAAATATGAGGGACATGGAATGAAAAACCTTGGCCTAAATACAAGGAGACCCTACCCCTGAAGTTTCCTGGCACAAGACCAACTCTAGGCTCCAGGCAAACTAGTTTGTCCAATCCAAGTCATCGTCTGTAGTGGCAATATACCTCCATTCCTCACATAGTCTCTGTTGTTGGTATCATGCTTCCGTATTAAAGACCCTGGAATCTGCATATCCCATATTGCAGTCAGGATGGTGCAGAGCATACTCTCGTTTCACCTCACACTTAAGGGGCAATAGAGAGAACCATGTCCCATAGAGCAGGTCATTGTTGTTGTCAAGTCTTCTCAGTGTTAACGGAAGTCTCTTTTGAGGAGGTCGATGTCAGAGCCTTGGCAGTGTCTTCCCTGGTAGAGGATTGCTTCCAGATGTTGCTATAAAAAACCTTGGATGTTTCATAGATAGCTTGCTTGGTTCTGGCGTGAATGGAGGATGCCCATTCTTCTGAGGCCTGTGCCAGGTTATTATCTCAATGTTCAGGGTGTAAGGTCCCATTGCACTAAGATTTGTGTGTTCCTACCTCTATTAGATAGGAACTTATCTGTATGTATAGTATTTTCCCATTTTAGTGTGTCTATGCAAACAAGGATCAATGCCACGTAGCGTTATCGGTGCATATGGAGGCCATAGGAACAAGACCAACAATCCCCATGACAAAGTTCAATCATGAGCATTAAACTAAGGGACACCTCCACCAACACTCCTTATTGAACAGCTCACAAAGAAAAGACAAGATAAAAAGTGGACAGAAACGTCACGGTAGAAGAATATATAGAGAGAGTTATAGCTGTTAAAGAAAATACACATAAAATATTCAAAAGACATATGTGTCCACTTTATGTCCTTTGAAATAGTTTTGGGATTATTAGAACTACTGTACGACTTTGGTCTGTGATTACAACTGTGTGGTACTGAAGTTAAGAAGGGTAAATGTGGGGTACTGATGGTTGGGAGTATATGTTCTAGTGCCTCTGCGCTGTTTGGGACATGTAGACTGGTATGAAATTGCCAGTGACTACCTGAGTACAGCTGAGCAGCTATCTGCCACCCCCGGTTAAGCTCCTACAAGTGTAAAAAGGCCTCTGGCACACACAAAGGTCTGACAAAGGCCAAGGCCCATGCTGACCCAGAATCCCGCCCCCAGGAAGTAAGGAGGGCCCTCCTCCCAGGCCCGAAGGACAGGAGATCAAACCCCACCCTGCAAGCCTCTCTCTGGAGCCGGCATGGAAGTGGGGAAAACCCAGGGTGCCCCATAAGCTCCTCCCAGGAACCCACCTGGAGCTCTGGAGGAAAGAGGAAGAGGGGTGTTAGGGTGACCTAGGTCCTGCACCCCAACCCTAGGCCGGGCTAAGAAGCCTCTGGCACATATGGAGGTCTGCCAAGGGCCAAGGCCCGTGCTGACCCTGTCCCTGGTTTTTAACCTACTCACAAGCCTACCTTTTGGTAGGTATGAAATAATTTACTTTATATTGCTTATTTACAACTAAATGGAAATTAAATTATTGATAAAAACTTCAGCAAAAATTTTTATAAAAATATCTCACAAGGGGATCATTGTCATTGTCTGAAGTTTTCCTAAGTCATTTATTACTAGCAGATCATATTGTGTTATTGGTTTTGCTTGTTGACATTAGGTGGCATCTATGCTACTTGACCATCTAATTTGGTGCATTCCCACTGGGATATAGTATTAAAAAATCTAGAAGTGTCATGTGGCCATGTCTGAAGCTACACACTTCAGTAATTCTAAGATCTGTGGAGTTGGGACCATGAGCTGATGTGGCAGTGACTATAGGACATGTCTGTGACTGCCAGGGCTTCTGGAACATCAAAAGGGACTGAGGTGGCTGGCTGCCTGCTTTCACTCTGAGAAGATTCCAGAATTCTCAGCTCAAGTACTGGTATACCTAGAGTTTTGGTTGGTTAAGTGTCTGCAGAGATGACCGGTAAAGTGGTGAAGTTGGATCATTAGTGTGGTGGTGGTTATGGGTCATGGGTGAAGCTGCAAAGGCTTCAGCAGGATGGGACTTGGCTCTCCCCTACTCCCAAGAGTGCACCAGTTTTCAGCTGCAAGATTTGTGTGTACCTATAATTTTTTTGCAGCTTAATTTACATTTCTTTTAAGAATAAAATGAGTCGATGGAGCTGACCAATGAGATAACATGGTGACTCTGGGGCATGTCTTAAGTAGGATATTTCTAAAGAGCTCAAAATCAGACATGTCTTCATCACAGCTTCATCCAGCAGAGAAAGAAAATGTCCTAGTGAATGGTTCCAGGATACTTGGTCCCAGAATATACCATGGACCAAACTAGGTGGAGATCCATTTCAATTTATAACACTGTTTTGGTTTTGTAGGTGGTAAATCTCTCAAGTGATGCTCAGGGGCCCCTCTTAGCATTTCTTGGTCAATCAGCCTGACAGTTCAATGCAAAGACCAACAGATGTGGTGCTGCTCAGGTCCAGCAGTGCCAGAAAATACCCAAGTTACCATAACAGTTTAGACATCAAACCAGATGGGTCACATATAAAGTAATGTGCCTTAACCTCTGTGCTCTCTCTTGAGCACTAGAACACTATAATTTTTAACATGGTTGTCAAGTTGGCATAACCTTATTTCAAGCTAATCAATCTCTGACTAAGATACCAGCTACTCAGTTCTCTATTGAGGAATATATTGGTCCCCTAAAGCTGGCTGAACCAGTCTTGCTACATTGGCTTTAGTGCTGATGTCCTATGCTGTTTCACCTTTACAGAACCTTGATATAACTTTGAAGCCTGGAGCTATCTCAACAATATCTCTTTCAAGGTTGCATCGTCCCTTATCTTCTCCATGAATCATTGTCTCTGTTTGATAATGCATTCCTTTGCAGACACAGTTCTCATGATTTCAACAGATATTTCCTCACTCCTCTCTTAAAAGAGGTTTGTTAGATAGCTTGGATATTACTCACTCACTATATCTTACTGGTTGTCCTGTGTCAACCAGTCATCCAACCTGGGACTTGAGCTGGGAAGGTGCTTTTCTCTTCTCAGGGTTTCCAGTAATGAATGAACTTATAAAGCTCGTTTTTTTTTTTTTAAAACTCTGTTAGTTAATTATATCCATTGAAAAGGCATCAGCTATTTCCTCTGTTATGAATACTATTCATAGCCTATAAATATTTCTCTCTTGAAGGAATGATATGTTGTTGTTGAGTCACAATGGATTGAGATTAAGGTGACAGAGCGAGTACATGCCTTGTAAGTGTGAGATCTTGAGTTCAATCTCTGGTGTTACTGGGTGCAGTCCTCATAACAGCAATTAATTAAATAACTCTGTTACTCTGAAAAAATACCATTTTTTTTGTAAATAAGTCTAGAATAAAGCATCATACATCTCCCACCCCCAAATTTAGTTTATAAGTCAAGGTCTAGGTACTAATCCTAGCACTTCCATTTATTTACTGTTTGATCTTGAACAAGTCAGTGTACATTTATTAATTTGTATATATTTACTGATGAAGTGGCTATCAATGCTGCCTGTTATGCAAAAATAGTTGGACAGCATGAAATCTATGCCTAAAGTTTAACCTGGATTTAGGATGGATTCTTTAATAGGATGGACTTATATCTGGATCATTTGTTTCAAAAGCTGTATCATTATGAGAATAAAATCATGATAAATTAACAGCCATATTTAATTATAACTTAAACTTTTGTCTACATTAGGATAGCTGATATTTTTTTACACATACTCACCAGTTTTGTTCCCCAAGTAGAGCCTACTGAATTTTGTCTAGCTTCCTAAAAACAAGTTCATTCTGAATTTTCGGGAATATTTTACTCTCAAAGGTATTTTCCATTTGATTCAATTCAGGCACTATTGTGTGAAGGAGAGTATGTAATGTATATTTCTTTTATTCTTTTTGTTTGTTTGGTTTTTTCGTCACTCCTGGTGGTGCTCGGGGTTATTCCTGGCTCTATGCTCAGAAATTACTTCTGGCAGGCACTGGGGACCATAATGGATGTGGGATTCGTCACTGTTCTTCTTGGTTTTGCTGTGTGCAAGGCAAACACCCTACTGCTTTGCTATAGCGCCAACCCCTGTAATGTATATTTCTGCAGAAAAATAATAGATGATAAAAAATATGTTCTGGATTTACTGGCTATGTTTTAGCCTGGTCTAGTTTAATATGGTGCTTGATTCCCAATCCCCATTTCACATCAGACATGTCTGTGAGGTGCACTTCATCACTAGTAAGTAGATAATTTTGGGGACAGGAGTTCCTATTTGTAGTGTAGCTCTTTTTTCCAATAGCAGTAGAGCTGAATTTTCCAGAAGCAGTAGAAATCAGTGACTTGATTTAGTTTACTTAGCCCCAGTCTACCCTGCTGCTCTCCAGGGAGGATGTGTCCTAAGAACATACTCTACTAAGAGGTTTAGCGGGGAGGAAGTGGCATTAAATACTTCTGTTAAGATCTTGTTGGTGTAATTGATCTAATCCTGGTAGAAGTGAGTTATTGGCTTCTTAAGGTAGAAGGGAGGCACTGGCTCCTGAAATTTGGTACATGCGGCCTCTCCAGGGAATAGGGATCTCCTAAAGCCTGCAGGAATGTGAGGAGTTGCCTCTTGTGGGAGGAGGAAGTGGGCTCTTGGAAGTCACAGAGCAAACCAGCATTTCTTCCTTTTGAGATTTCTGCATGTAGGCTCAAGATTTAAGAGTGTCATCTGTGAAAAAGCATTCACTTTACAGAGATCGTTCCTTGTTGGAGGACACACAAGTGTGGCAGGAACTTGGCAGATGAAAATGAGAGAAATCTGGTCCTAAGTTTGTTTACAAACTTAGGAGACCCAAGGGGAAACAAGAGAAAGGCTGTTTGCTTTTCCAGCTAATGAATAACATATCAAAGGCCTTAAATCTTCTCCCAGATGAAAATTTGTTTTATTTTCTGATTTTGACAGATCATATGAATTTGCATAGGAAATTCAAACAAAAAAGAAAATATAAAGAGAAATGGAAGTTGCATTGCTGTTACTAAGGCTTTTTATTATTATTTAAATTTCTGTGAAGGTTCTTGATATTTTTGTACACTCATGTGCACACATATTTATTATAATCTTTATATATCTTTATGTAATAGCACAAATATTTTGAACTGGGTAATCTACTTGGTCCTCCCCCTTTACAACTTTTCATTGTGGACTGTGCAATAGGTCTGTTATGATCTAGGACAGCAAAAGCTAAAAGCACTGTGCTCATCTTACTTTATATAAAGAACTTATACTAATATCTAGAAATTAGGCCTCTGGTTTGTGAACTACTTAGCTGTTAAGAATATCACAATCTTGTTTTTGTGACCACAGAGATGAAACTTGAGGTGATAATGCTAAGCAAAATAAATCACAAGATCAAAGACAATTATCAGATAGCATCACTCAAATGTGGAATATAAGTAATCCGAGAAAATGATGAATTGGAAAAATGCAACAAAGTAACTTGTAGAGTCTGATATGCATGGTGATTATTAGAAGAAAAGGCATTAGTGAATAGGAGGAAAGGTAGTTGTGTATGTGGAGCCATTTGAATAGTTGACAACACTAAAATTTTGGTTATGGGTAATAAACTATCTTAAATACATATTGAGGCATGACGATGTACTTCTGAATTTTATAATATTATAAATTGAAAAAAGTTACCAGATATTTACCATTGTAAATGAATACAATAATAAAAAAGATGAATTGATTTTGTTACCTAATCTATCTGTATTTTGGCATCTATGATGGAAGGACAATCACATCTAGTAATCAAAACACAATGCCCACAAAAAAAAACAAAACAAAACAAAAAAACAAAAAACCGGCCTTCTTTCTGCTGAGCCAGCCCAGAGACACCAAGGACCATAATCCCTCCAGGACCCACACCCGAAAAGCTTATATTGTAACCCCTGAATTCCATTTCTCCACATTGTCAGAAGCTATCTACAGCCTTACCAATGGAGCAATTTTGCAGTACACCCCCATATTTAAAGTAATCATGATGACTGCCCTGATAATCCAAAAAGTAGGAAACAGCTACGTAACCTCTCAAATAAGAGATTTAGAGTAGAATTATGGAAGATGCTCAGGGAGCTCAAAAAAAGCATCAATAGACTTGACTGGAGAACAATTAAGCATCAAGAGGACTTGACGACTGAAATTAGAAATTTTCACAATGTTATTTAGCTTCTGGTGCTGCCCTGGGAAACCTTACAGACGCGAAGGGGGGCGGGGGGGGGGGAAGGTGGGCTGGAGGCAAAGGAAGGTCTCCCACCTGGTGCCGCCCCGGGAAACCTCACAGACGCCTCATTTCTAATCTTTTACTGCCTCAGTCCCAACCCTTATTTCCCCCCATTTACCCATGTTGGTGCAGCTCATGACATGAAGCTCACAACCTAGAGTAATGAGTGCAGTTAAAGAAATAACTACACTGAAAACTATCATAACAATGTGAATGAATGAGGGAAATAGAAAGCCTGTCTTGAGTACAGGTGTGGAGTGGGTGGGGAGGAGGGAGATCTGGGAAATTGGTGGTGGAAATCTTGCACTGGTGAAGGGGGAGTGTTCTATACATGACTGTAATCATACAACTACAATCATATTTGTAATCACGGTGTTTAAATAAAGATAATTAAAAAATATAAAAAAACCACCTATAGTCGTGAACTTGGATGACCTACTTATTATCAATTCTACCATACAAAAGTATCTTGAAAGCTTATGTAACACTAAAAAACTTTCATTTTATCTTAGTCATACTTGCAGAGAAGAGTTTAGCTTGAGCCATTGACCTGCTTTGTGACTGTACAATTGGAAGTTCCTGCCTCCGTCCAAATGAGCCTTGTCTGAAGTTGGCAGCTCTGGAAACTTGAATGCACTTGAACTGGGAATGTGGGAGGGTTTGCAGGTCACAGGACAAGTCTTGACCAATAGCAGTTTGGAGTTGATATATAAATGCTCCACCCTTTTATGTTTCCAGGGGAGGATGTGGAAAGACAGTGTATTTCTCAAATCTTTTCATGATATGGGGTCACCGCCTTCTTTTCTCTTTGGTTGACCATCCCTTCTGGCTGTCCAATTTGTTTCCTTTGAAAACCAACATTATATATTCGATTTGTTCCTCTGACATGAAGATGTATCTTTTTTTTTTTTTTGGTTTTTGGGCCACACCCGGTGACGCTCAGGGGTTACTCCTGGCTATTCGCTCAGAAGTCGCTCCTGGCAGGCACGGGGGACCATATGGGGAACCGGGGGATAGAACCGCGGTCCGTCCTAGGTTAGCGCAGGCACCTTATCTCCAGCGCCATCGCCCGGCCCCGAAGATGTATCTTTTTACATGAGCAATAAAATCGTTCAGTTAACTGAGTAAAAAGCGTAGAATTGACCTGCATAGTAATAATTTCTCTTTGAAATTTATTTGGTAGAATATAAGGTATTTACTTGGATTCTTATTTAAAATATTAAGCTTGATATGACCATTGTTGCATTTAAAAATAATTACTTTCACAAAAGTAAAACAGTCAAATTCTGTGTTTCTACTTTTGTTTTTATTTTTGGGCCACACCCTGTGGTGCTTAGGAATTGGCTCTATGCTCAGGGATATGTAAGACACATCCCCTCCCTGCTGAATGTTTATCACTCCAGCTCCTCAAATTCTATATTTATACCTATTATTAAACTACAACTTTAGTGTTATTTTATAACACATTAATAATTTAGGTTATATGTAAAATAAATTACAGTAAAGCTTAAAGAGTAGTAATTGTTGCAAAATAAGTTATGAATCATGAAACTAATATTTCACAATTGCCACATGATGCAAACTTAATATACCATTGTAAATACAGCTGTGTAAGATGGTCAACATGCTTCACGTCATGTACTTTTGGTTGACGACTGGCACTCCTAATCTTTGACCACTAGATGTCAGAGCATCCCCATAAAATAAGCCAAAAGGGGGGCAGGGCAGATGACTAAATTGCCCAGTTTAAGACCGCAGGAGTCTTTCACAGAGGTGTGTCAATCTCCAGTTTATAAAACAGCCATTTAGCCTACTACATAAAAGCCAAGATAGAATGTGCTAAGGAAGATGCTTAAAAAACCATTTAAAACAAGTTCTGTTTTTGGATGTGGTTCTGTACTTTAGCTCTATTAGAAAAACAAAAGACAAAAAAAAATGACAAATCTATCCTGAGAACATTGAAAATATAAAGCAAAAAAGAAAAGAAAGGAATTTTGAGTAAACCAACTACTTATAGTAAATTCTGACTGCTGGTAGAAGGAACTTCTGCTGAGTTCTCAAACAATCCATTTTTGAATGTAATGCATATTAGAGAATAGTCATTAAGAGGACGGGCCTGGGGGTGGCTGGTGAGATAGTAGAGCAGTTAGTATGGTTGTCTTACATAGCACCCCATACGGTTCCTCTTTTAGGAATGATCTCAAACACAAAACTATGAGTAAGCTTTGACCACTGAATGTGTTCCCCCAAATGAACATGGAGGTTTGAGTTTCAAAAACATAGGATTTGAAATAGTTTTTTCTCTAATAATTATGTGAAATAATTATATTTATAAAGAAAGTGGGAATTACTCATTAAAGGGGTCATAGGATAGTTGGTACATCTTCCACATTGTAAATTTTTATGTAGATACAATTTCCTGTTGAGTATTGTGATGCGAAAAGCCCAGTGTTTTGAAGGCAGATGGAGGAGAGCTCCCAGGCACTTTTCTTTTTTTTTCTTTTTTTTTTTTTTGGGTCACACACCCGGCAGTGCTCAGGGATTATTTCTGGCTCCATGCTCAGAAATTGCTCCTGGCAAGCACGGGGTAACATATGGGACGCCTGCATGAAAGGCAAATGCCTTACCTCCATGCTATCTTTCCGGCCCCCCAGGCACTTTTCTAAGTAAAGCAGAAAGGAGTTCTGAGGTGTTTTTCTGACAGGTAGGACATCCTGCACTTTTGCAATGAGAAAGTTGGACATGAGTGAAAATAGACCCCACCAAACAAATACTCCTCTCCCATACCTTTTCTTTTCTATCTTGTCAAATCATCTCAGCCAAATTCTATGCCCAATACCAACCGTCTGCCTGCTTCATGTTAGCTGCTAACAAAGAGTAAAAGTGTTTCAACATTTTCAAGGAAGTGAAGAAACACGTAGCCATTATATTGTAGGTTAGAAGCCTCTTTCTTCATTTGTCCCCAGTTTCTATTATACATATGGTTAAGCTGGCATCATAGTAACGGTCATTAGCTCAAATTAGGTAAGAATTGATCTTTAATACTGGTGACGATGATTACGAATTTTTAGTTGACTCTTTCATATCGGTCATAGCTTGTGGGAACAATTTTTTTTGTTTGTTTTTGGGCCACATTCGGTGACTCTCAGGTGTTACTCCTGGCTATGCACTCAGAAATCACTCCTGGCTTGGGAGACCGTATGGGACACTGGGGAATCGAACCAAGGTCCATCCTAGGCGAGCAGATGCCTTACTGCTTGCATCACTGATCAGCCATGGAAACATTTGATTTTTAAGGCAAGAGAAATGAATGCTGTTAGCTGGAGCATTTGCAAATTGACCTGATAGAATCTTCCAGTGAATTTTATTGCTGCATCTATGCTCGTGTGTGTGTGTGTGTGTGTGTGTGTGTGTGTGTGTGTGTGTGTGTGTGTAATTATCACACGTTGAAAGTTGGGACTTGCATGAGTCCAACTGCTGATATCTGTTTTTATAACCTAAAGATGGTTGTTATGTAACTAATAAACTAAACTGCCACATCAAGTTAAATTAACAGTTAATTAACAGCTAATTGGTTCTTTTCAGGCAAAATTATTGTGTGGGCAGTGAGTTTATGTGGCTAAAATGTTTGAAACTCAAAGCTTAAATGGAAAGGACAGATTAAAAGAATCCAATGAGGCTTCCATCAACCTATGGTGATCAACTTTCCATGACTTTTTTTTTCCAAACTCCTTTAGTTTGGAAGGAGTCTGGGGCCTCTATGGCACACACCTTATTAATTGCTGCTGTAACAGGACCGCCCCCCCCCATTTTTTGGCCACACCCGGTGATGCTCAGGGGTTACTCCTGGCTATGCACTCAAAAATCGCTCCTGGCTTGGGGGACCATATGGGGCACCGGCCGGATAGAACTGATCATTCTTTGACTAG
>PVKC010042438.1:0-11957 GCA_004027635.1 Crocidura indochinensis | reverse complement strand
TAAAAATGGAGACAACAGCTTCAATATCCACACCAAAACAAAGAAATCGACAAAAACTAAATAAATAAATATATAAAAATTATGATAAAATAAAAAATGTTTTGTGCTTTTTGCCTTTTTTTCCCTCCTTCTGCACAGGCACAGTAAATTTTGGGGTCATTCATAAAGGAATTCCCTTGACCTAAGAGATACAGGACTTCTCCACCCTTGAAGTATAGTGTCATGGGATTAACTACAGGCTCCTTTCACGTTCATTTACTCTCCCCTTGGTGCTTTTGTGGTGTATATTAAATTGTATTCTACCACTGGAGCTCTCCTGATCCCTCATAAAAGCTTCTATGTTTATTACAAGTTGTAGTAGTATTTGGATATATAATTATAAGATATGATTATATTTGATTTTATTTATCTTATTAATTTTAATGAATCTAACTTTTACAGAATTTGGAACTTCAATCCATACTACATTGCTAATGTAATGAATCATGTCTTCCATGGATAAGTAGAAAAAAAGAACTTTGTGATAGATTTAGTTTGATTGCCACACGATTTGGCATATGAATTTGTCTTACTTTGTATCATAGTACATTTTTTTGCCAGCTTGGTGGCCAAGTGTCTTCCTTGATTCTTTCGCCAGTTAATTTGATGCCTTCCAGAAAACAAATAAGATGCTCTATATAGCATTTGACTGTGTTTATCTAGCACAGTGCTAGGCACCTTGTAAGGTCTTAATCAGAGCTTTTTGATCTGTACACTTCAATGATACGGGATATTCTAGAAGAGCAGATTTATTAATTTCCCTTGTTTTTGTTTTGTTTTGGTATTTTTGCTACTCCCTGATTAAGCACAAGGCTGTCTATTGTTACTGGTTAGGAATCACTCCTGAAGGGTTCAGAGAACCAAATGAGGTTAAAGGGATCAAACTCAGAGGGCTATGTTCAAGGTAAGTGCCTTACCCACTGTACTATCTCTTTGGCTCTATGAGCAGATTTCTTTTGAGCCAATCGCAGGCTGAGAATACAGGTTGGAAGAGCCAGTAAATTTTCTGCTTGAATATGTTTGACTCTACTGAGAGCAATTCTAGTAAATGAATTCTGAACTCCGATCTGTTATTCTACATTGTCATTAATTTTCAAGCTGGCATTGTAATAACTGCCACAATGATTAATTTTATTTCATATAAAGATAGCTTCTGTAAACTAGGATTCTAACTAACCTGCAACAGACATGTAACCTGAGCAATCAGTAATCTTTTATTGTCTTCAGCCATTGAGATTTGGGTATTCTTTGTCAAGACAGGAAAATCTGCTATCAACTTCCCTGCTGAGTAATGAAATGTGGTAATTTGATTATAGTTTGGATTCTAGACAGTATCTAAATTTTTTTTGGTATCTAAATTTTTGAACCTTTTATTTCACTAATATTTGTTTTTATAATCAAAAAAGGAAAGGTTTTAGTGCTACAGTAACCTTTCAAACAGAACCACATAACTTGAATCTTCTTGTTCTGCCTCATAAATTGAGGGGAAAAAAAAGGATGGTACCAGGACCAAGCAGTCATATTTTCATTGAGTAGAAATAAAATAAAAGAAGATCAGATCAGATTTGGGTACCAAATTCAAAGCCAACAACAACAGAATCGATACCCAGTCTACAACAAGCTAGACACAGAGGGGACCACTTATACTAGCACCCGGGAGGTAAAGGAAGGGGATATGGGATGCATGCTGAGAACAGGGGTGGAGAGAGGACAACACTGGTGGTAGGAATGCCCCTGACTCAGTGTCACTATGTACCTTAAATGTTACTGTGAAAGATTTGTAATTCACTTTGGTCACAATAAAAATTATTTAAAAAAATTTCCAATACTGAATTTTAAAAAGTCACATGACTTGATGTTTCTCAGCCAGACTTATAAAAAATGGAGAAACAAATATTCTTTTTATTTGTGTACTTTATTGTACTCAGGTACATGCTAAAAATAGTGTTAATTTTATTATATTGATGAGCAAGTTACTTTTACACCTCAAACAATGTGCCCCAAACTTTCTATGCCATACCTGATCTGCTTTTTCCCTTCTTTCCCCTCAAGTGCTTGGTAATATGTTTTTCAATCAAAGGCCTCAGATTTTATTTCATTTAATATTATTTATTCCCTTGTTTCATTTCCATGTATGCTGCAGATGCTTTAGATCATTTCGCACTTACACTTTTCAAGCTGATTTATTTCACTCCAAATATGACCTCTAGTTGTTCCATTCCAAGTTACAGCAAATTGTAAAATTTCATCTTTCCCTTTGCCTGTGTGATATTCCTTTTTATATCATTGCTGTGCGTTCTTTAATATCTGTTGTTGAACATTGAAATTATTTCTATTTTTGGCTATTGAACTTACTGCTGCAATAAACATAGGTATGTTTGCATCTTTTCTAATTAATTTTATGTCCTTGGGATAGACGGCAAGAATTGGGATCAAAGAATCCTAAGCAAGCACCATTTTTAGTTTATTTTAAAAGAATATATATAAGAGGTGTATATATATAAAGTAAAATGTATATATATGAAATTTTTTTCTTAAAAATATAGTCTTTAAGATGACAAGTTATCTTTTTTTATTTGTTTTGTTTTGGGCCACACCGGTGGTGATCCTGGCTTTGTGCTCAGAAATAGCTCCTGACAGGCTTGGGGAACTATATGGGATGTTGGAAGTCAAACCCAGGTCCATCCTGGGTCAGGTGCATGAAAGGCAAACACCCCACCACTGTGCTGTTGGTCTGGCTCTCAGCAGTTATCATTTTATTTTGAGCTGCTATTAAAGTTGATGCTTAGTAGTATGACATGTCATAAAGGCTGGTAAACATTGATGAGGCCTAAAATTTCAATCTTTAATATAACAATGCAGGGATAGTGAAGAGCCTCAAGAGTCAAAGAAAGGGTATTAATCTCCCTCAGCACCTCGCCACTATAGTTGTGACTCAAAGTTCCTGTTTTTAGCTGCAGTTTTATCTTTCTGTAGTAGGCTCCAGAAATCAAATTCTCTAAGGTGTATCTCTTGCTTTTAGATTTCGTTCCATTGGTCTTAGAGTCTAACAATATTTTAGAATCATGCTATTTTGCTTACAATAATGTTATAGTATAATTTAAAGTTAGAAAATTCAGTACCTCATATTTTCTTTTTTCATCATTCTATAAAAATTTTGGTAAGATTTGTGCAAAGTCCTTGAGGAATGTCATTGGACTTTTAATGGGAACCACAATGCAGTATTGAATCTGCATAATACTTTCTGTAAGATAGTCAATTTAAAGATATTAATTCTTACAATCCATTAATATAAACTATTTTTATAATTTCTGGTATACTTTTACATTGTTTAATGATAAAATAGATTTCTTCAGTCGCTTGAAGTTTTGCAGCTATCCCATGGTGCTTGGGGACTACTGCATTCTCTGAATAGGTTTTCTCTATTGATGGCTTGGGGACTATTTGGTGTTGAGAATCCAAAACAGATCAGCCACAAAGCCACACATTTTAGAAATCACTACTGTAAGACACTGTGCTGGCCACCATTTGATGTATTGTACTTTCAGCTATTGTTTTTAATAGCTGATTATGCTTCCAGTTTTATTAAGATCATTTGATAAGCACCAGTATGGGGATAGAGTGGATAAGGAAGTATATATGAGGGATTTATAAAGAAGTGTAAATGAGGAGAGAAAAATAATGGAGAAAAATGATAATCCCAATGATGTATCCACTAGGGGAAATTAAATGCTTTAATTTATTCTTGTTAGTTGGCATGACCCAGAAAGTCCTGAGCTTTGAGATGACCCCTGCTACTTAGGAGAGAAATTTAGGCTGTAATTTTCAAAAGTGCTCCTGGTATTTTCACTTCTAAATAATATGTTTAATTGTTTCTATTTTAATTGCTTTGTCTTATTTTAACTTGTAAAAGAGTTTCTCCATTCAGGAGTCCTATTAAAAAGGCAGAAGATGAATGAATCATCTTACTCTAAATGGAATGAAGTAGTATGGCTAATAGGTTAATGTTTTTCCCTTTAAGATCTGGAGATAATTTATACCTAACTGCTACCACCTATATTCCTGTGTCCTGGAGACTCAGTAAATGGTCACCAAATGGAAACAAGCTCTTCTTTGGATATAAGCACACACCTACTATGACAGAGACTAGGTTATAGATTTTCAACTTATTTTCTAGTTGAGACATAGAACAAGGCAAATAGAATTAGGAAAATCATTGATTGTTCTGGGAAAGATTTCCCATTAGGTAGGTTGGTAATTTAGCATTTGTGTAACTCTTAGGTGGGATTTCCTAGAAGCAGAGTCCAAGACAAAAATTCATGTTTATTTCTTCCACTGAGGGATATTCTAGATGGAAAGAAATAAGAAAATCACAAGACAAAGGTAGATTATAAGTAAATATATGATCCCATTATGATCAATATGATACAGGGAAGAGCACAGGCTAAAAAGGGGCTCCACAGAAAGGGGTGCCTCTCTAATTAAGGAATCCATTTTTTGAATTCCTATTTCAGTTCATCATTAGCCATGGGCTACCTTATAAATAATTATTTTAGATCAGGTAAGTCTTTCTTGATAATGGTAATTAACTGGAGAAGGTAGGGTGAGTGATGGATAAAAAAAGATGAATAGTTAATACACACAGAATCTAAGAGGTATATTCTCCTGCCAAGTAAAGGACAACTAGGCTGGGCATCACAATATTCACTCCCTGTTTAAATTATTCTTTCTTAGTTTGTTTGTTTGGGGCCACCCTATGATGCTCAAGTATTACTCCTGACTCTGTACTCAGGGATCATTATTGGTGGTGGTCAAATAACATACAATATGACTGAACCCAAGGGCAAGTCTACTTGCAACCCACTGTACTCTTGCTTTAGCACCTTAAATTTTTGTTTGTTTGTTTTTGGGTCACACCCAGCAGTGCTCAGGGGTCATTCCTGGATCTATACTCAAAAATCGCTCCTGGCAGGCTCAGGGGACCATATGGGATGTCGGAATTTGAACTACCCTCCTTCTTTTTTTTTTTTTTTTTTGGTTTTTGGGTTACACCCTGCAGTGCTGCAGTGCTCAGGGGTTACTCCTGGCTCCATGGTCAGAAATTGCTCCTGGCAGGCATGGGGGACCATATGAGGCACTGGGATTTGAACCAATGACCTTTTGCATGAAAGGCAAATGCCTTTCCTCCATGCTATCTCCCGGGCCCCAGAACTACCCTCCTTTTGCATGCAAGGCAAATGCACTACCTCCATGCTATCTCTCCAGCCCCAGCAGCTTAAATTTTTACTATACCTATGCATGAATAATTTCAGGTCCAAGTATGCCCTGCATCTATGTTCCACACATCAATGCCTAATTTCACAGTTCACTGATCTAAAAATCAAGTATGCTCTATCTTTAAATTCACAAACATGCCTATGTATTTACACATATATTCACATCTATGTACATGTAATTTTTTGATAGCAAGTGATCTTATGTGAATTCAAATGATTCTAAAAGTGAAGGTTTCAGGTCATCTGATCAAAGAAGTCAGGAGAGAACTGTAATATTACTTCAGTATTACTTAGTTTCACTCTGTGAATGGGGAACATTGCTGGTTTTCTAAAAGACTGAATTTGGCAAGCACCTCCCCACTGTCTGCTGTGTTCTTGGTGATTATGGCCTGAGCATAAAAAAGAAGAAAATCTGGTGCTATTAGGGAATGTTGTGGTCATGGGAGAGGATGTCTTGGGATGAAGTTAGGGATGAAGTCAGTTCTGTTCTCTTGCCATGTGCACTAACTGAAACCACATCAGCTTCCATCAGTCTGCGGCCACCCTCTACTTATTTTGTTCCTGCTTTATTTCATGGTTGCTTCTGTCTTTCTATTTCTTCCTTTTACTTCCCTTTTCTTCTTCCAGAAAGAACGCAGTACTACAATGACTCAACCCACTGTATTCTCTATTCTCTAGACAGTGACTTCCAAATGGCAAGGGATCATCTATCTTACCCCAGACATGCCAAAAATAAAGGCTCTTGGAGTAAATTGAATTTAGTGAACAGTCCAACTAGCTTAGAGAGGAAATATTCAGCAGACTTTTACACCAGTATAAACTAGTCGTGAATGTGTGACTGGCTTCTGGAACCAGACAGTTGGATTTCAAGGCAGATCCTGCCATTTATTAGCTATGTGCTTTAATTTTTATTTCTTTATTTTAAATAATATCTGTATTTAAGCACCATGATTACAAACATGTTTGTAGTTGGATTTTAGTCATAAAAAGAGCACCCTCACCTTCACCATGCAACATTACCACCTCCAATGTTCCCACCCTTCTCCTCCCCCACCCCCTGCCTGTATTTTAGGCAGGCATTCTATTCTCTCACTCACTACAATTGTCATGATAGTTTTTAGTGTAGTTATTCTCTAACTATACTCACCACTCTTTGTGGTGAGCTTTATATCATGAGTCAGTCCTTCCAACCCTCATCTCTATTGTCTCTGGGTATTATTACAATATTGTCCTTTATTTTTCTTAAGACCCATACGTGATTGAGACTATTTTGTGTCAATCTCTCTCCCTCTGATTTATTTCACTCAAAATAATAGAAAACAGATGAATGGCTAAAACTTGGTACATATACACAGTGAAATACTATGCAGCCATCAAAAGAAATGAAGCCATGAAATTTTCCTATACATGGATGGACATGAAAACTATTATGCTGAGCTATATGGCTTTAAGTAAGAGGTCTAACCTATGTGTGTCTTTAGTTTCCTCAGTTTCTCATAAAATTTCAATATCCAAATGTAATGATCATATTTTATTCTAAACAAAAATGACACAATAATCAGCATCATGATAAAAAATTTAGTGTTGTTATTAAAACTAAAATATAAAGAAATGCTATCACGAGTATTGAAACAGAAAAGCAATTGCTAACTGGATAGACATAAAACTGTTTCAAAGAAATTTACACAGAAAATATTTGATGCCAGAAAAATTTAGAACAAACTGGACAATTAAAGACAAAATGTGAGCTGAGAATTACAGGTCAAGTCAAATTGTCTTTTCTTTGGGGGGGGTCCACACCTGGTGATGCTCAGGAGTTACCCCTGCTATGCGCTCAGAAATTGCTTCTGGCTTTGGGGACCACATGGAATGCCCGGGAACCAAACCGTGGTCCATTCTAAGCTAGCGCAGTCTAGGCAGATGCCTTACCGCTTGCGCCACAGCTCTGGCCCCAAGTCAAATTGTCTTTTAAGTATAAATTTAACACATGATGAATTAATTCACCAAGTGAATAAACACATAAATTCACCACATTGAATTTATGCAACATCTGAACAAATGGAAATATATAAACTAAAATTTTTCCTTCCTTTTTTATTTCCTTCCTTCTTTTGCCTTTGCACCAATCCACCCATCTCTCTATTTGTATGCTTAAAAAGAAAGAGGTGTATTTAAAACAAAACATTCCATATATATATATTAATGAAGATAAATGACTGCCTCCAGTTTTCAAAATATCTCAAGCCAATGGCCTAAGAAAAGTTCTAAAGTTAAACCAAGTAAGAGACCTAACAAAAGAAAAAAATAGCCACTAATACATTAAAACTAAATTATCAATGGAAACTGTAATGACCAGAAGCACATTCTAAGTAAAGGAGATACTTATTTGTGACTATTTGAAAGCCTTCTTTGAATATGACAAAGTCCTTTGGAGAAATCAGAGATACAGATACTTTTAAATATTGAATGTTAACTAATAGCTTCTTCTTTTTTTTTTTTTTTTGACTTTGGGCCATACCCGCAGTGCTCAGGGGTTATGCCTGGCTCTGCTCTCAGAAATCTCTTCTAGTAGGCACAGGGGACTACATTGGATGCCGAGAATCAAACCGGGTTCTGTTCTGGGTCTGTCATGTGCAAGGCAAACACCCTACTGCTATTCTATCTCTCTGGCCCCAATCCAATAAATTCTAATTTTAAAGAGGAACCATAACGGACCATACAGGAAGCACTTGGACTGAGCTGAGTGATGGCTGCCATTGTTTGATCCCTGCCATTCCTTATGAAAGTTTGTCATTTGAACTGCATAGAGAATTATTTCAGACCAAATAAACTCATTACAGATAGATGTGACTTGTGATTGGATGCTTTAAATTATGTGACTGGGCCTAGAGAATGGTATTTTACTTATTTTACTAGGATATTGAAACCCTTCTTCAAAAAAAAAAATGAAGTGCAAACCACCAAATAGCAAAACCACCTCTTGACTCCTTTCGACATAGTGAAACCAGTGGAGACTTTCCTTTTAAAATTCTTTCCAAAGAGATTAGAACATTGCTCGTATAATGTGGGTGGCATAGATTTAAATATTAGTTGGCAATTTGGCTTCTACTAGTCTGCTTCTATGACCTTAGATGTAGCTTCTGCAGTTCAGTGTGATTTATTATGACCATTCACTTTAATTTAGAAAAAATAAAGTTCCTGGACATAGTGAGAAAAGCATCAGCGTACAAGACACTATTGCATTTTCCAAGATCTTACGATCTCATTACAAGATAAAGCCCAGAGTGCCTCCTGCTTAATGATGTTCTGTGGGATGGCCCAAAATGCTAACAAAAACTTGATTAATAATCCCATCTATTTCACTACTCAAATTAGTTTCCAGGGAAAATGTGCCTTTGATCACTAGGTGCTGACGAGGGTATAACCTGGCCCGAGGTCTTTCCCTAGAGTGAAATATGTAGCACTTCTCAACTCCCAATTCCATTTAATTTATTGTTTGTTTTTGCTCAAGAAGAGGCTGTTTTTACAGCTGAATAGATTTGGAAGCTGGTTTGGGGTGTTTCATTTCCTTACATGAAGAGTTATAACATAGGGGATGGTAACCAGCTGTTTCCACCTCCACTAAAGATGGAACAAACAAGAATAACTTCTTTTGCAGCAAAGGGGATTTAGGTTAGTTGTCAGAAGGAACTTCTTGAATTTGCAAGAGAGACTGGGTTCATCAGTCTTAGAATCCTCTGTTGGTTCTCCTTGGGATGGATTCTATGAAATCAAGATTAATAGCACGAGACAACTGAACATGTAGGTCCCTGTTCCTTCAAGTTCTGTACCTATACTAATGATAACTTAATCATATCCCTGCCTTTGTGGATAGCTGAGCAATTGGGTATAAGGATATTTTCTGTTGTTTTTCTTTTTTTAGGTAAAGTACACTGTTTTTGTATATTTTTTCAATGTCTTTATTTAAACGCCATGATTACAGATATGATTGTAGTTGGGTTTCAGTCATGTAAAGAACACCCCCCTTCACCAGTGCAACATTCCCATCACCGATGTTCCAAATCTCCCTCCTCCTCACCCCAACCCTGCCTGTACTCTAGAAAGGCTTTCTACTTTCCTCATTCATTCACATTAGGATAATTTGTTGTTATTTTTAATCATGGAAAAGTATTATTTTTTTAAATCTAATTTTCAAACAAATGCTATGGCTGTGATGATTTAGTCAACTTGTGATAATTCCTGAGTCAGTTTTGAACGTTTCTTTTGGGAGGGGTTGGTTTTTGGGTCACACCCAGCAGCGCTCAGGGGTTACTCCTGGCTCTACACTCAGAAATCACCACTGGCAGGCTCGAGGGACCATATGGGATGCCAGGATTTGAACCATCGTCCTTCTGCATGAAAGGCAAATGTCTTACCCCCATGCTATCTCTCTGGCCCCATCTTTGAACATTTCTGATTTTTAAATGTGAATGCTAACACAACTGTTATTAAAATTAAATTACATAAACACAAAGAATGAAATTGCATTTAATATAAAGGGATGTGGGGCAGGAGAGATAGCATGGAGGTAGGACATTTGCAGAAGGAGGTGGCTCAATTCCCAGTGTCCCATCCCATATGATTCCCTGAGCCTTCCAGGACTGATTTCTGAGAGCAGAATAGGAGTAACCCTTGAGTGATGCCGGGTGTGACCCAGAAACTAATAAATAAATAAAATAAAGGTGTGCAATACATAACTATCCACTTCCTAATTATTTTTCTTTTATTTGCTTTTGAGGTTTTTCCATCAATTTTATCTGTATGATAAAAATAATTTATTATTATGGATACACTACTGTTTTTTATTTCTTTCCCAACTCATTAACTAACATCGCACTTGTAGCTTGAAATATTTTATAGTGTAAATTAATATTTCTTTCATGAAAAATGATGAAACACATAAATCATAATTTTCCTAGCACATTTATCAGCACACCTACATAGAAGAAAGTGAGAGAGGGGAGAGTGGGGTGGAGAGAGATGAGAAAGATAGAGCAGCAAATGGAAGGAAAAGGAAAGGAAAGAGAAGAAAATTATAAAGGGAAGGGAATGGAAGAAAATAGAAAGGAAAGAATAAAATGAAGGAATAAGATTATATCAAATATTGTATCAAATTTAAAAAAAAGAAAAGTGCTGCTGTGATCACACTTGGCAAGAGTGTGGGTCGTACAGCCTTAAGCTTACAAGGCTGATTTTCCACTGTTTATTTTTTCAAAGAACCGAGTTCTGTTTTCATTGATCTTTTGGATTGTTTTTGGGGTTTCCACTTCATTGATTTCTGCTCTAAGCTTTGTTATTTCTTCTTTCTGTCTCCTTATTTTTGGTTCCTTTTGTTGATTATTTTCTATAACTTGTACCATTAAACTATTCAGGTATGCCCCTTCTTCCTTCTTGATGTGTGCTTGCAAAGCTATAAATTTTCCTCTCAGTACTGCTTTTGCTGTGTCCTATAGATTCTGATAGTTTGTGTCTTCATTGTCATTTGTTTCCAGAAAAGTTTTGATTTCCTCTTTGATTTCATCTCGGACCCATTGGTTGTTCAGTAGCAGTCTGTTTAATTTCCAGGTGTTAAAGTTTTTCTTCTATGTCCCTTTGAAGTTCACATCTAATTTGAGAGCCTTGTGTTCAGCAAAGGTAGCCTGCAAAATTTTATCCTCATGATTTTATGGAGATATGTTTTATGTGCCAGCATGTGGTCTATCCTGGAGAAGGACCCATGTACATTGAAGAAGAATGAGTATCCAGGTTTTTGGTGATGGAGTGTCCTATATATATCTACTAGGCCTCTTTCTTACATTTCCATTTTTGTTGGTTTTCAGTCTGGTTGACCTATCAAGTGTTGACAGGACCATGTTGAGGTCTCCCATAATTATTGTGTTGTTATTGATATCCTTTTTCAGATTTGTCCACAATTGTATTAAACATTTTGCTGGTCCTTCATTGGATGCTTATATGTTTAGGAGAGTGATTTATCCCTGCTGTATATATCCCTTGATTAGTACAAAATGTCCATCTTTGTCCTTACAACTTTTCTCAGTGTAAAGTTTGTGTCATCTGATAATAGTATGGCCACTCCAGCTTTTTTAAAGATGTTGTTTGCTTGGATGATTTTTCTCCAGCCATTGATTTTTAGTCCATGTTTGTTCTGACTATTCAGGTGTGTTTCTTGTAGGCTGCAGAAGGTTGGATTCAGTTTTTTGATCCATTTAGCCACTCTGTGTCTTTTAACTGTCGGATTTAGTTCATTTACATTGAGAGAGATAATTGTCATGGGATTTAGTGCCATTTTTGTGTAGATGTTTGGTGTGCCTGCTGGTCAGTCTTGTCTTAAAGTAGACCTTTCAGTTTTTCTTTTAAGACTGGTTTGAGATGGTAAGTTACTGAGCTGTTGTTTATCTGTGAAGCTATGTATACTTCCTTCAAACTTGAAAGTGAGTTTTGCTGGGTGCAGTATTCTAGGCAAAGCATTTATTTCTTTGAGTTTTGTCACTATGTCCCACCACTGCTTTCTGGCCTTGAGTGTTTCTTGTGACAACTTTGCTGTAAATCTCAAAGATGCTCCCTTGAGTGTAATTTCCCTTTTTTTTCTTTCTTTTTCTTTTT
>PVKC010042437.1:0-11947 GCA_004027635.1 Crocidura indochinensis | reverse complement strand
AAGAAAGAAAGAGAGAGAAAGCAAGAAAGAAAGAAAGAAAGAGAAAGCAAGAAAAAAGGAGGAAAGAAAAGACAAGACAAGAAAAGAAAAAGCAAGCTAGTATCCAAGTAGAGACAAGAAATAAATAGAAACTTCCCTGTATGGAAGAGGATACTTAGAGGACCATTAGGTATACAAAAAAAAGTTTTCGCCATCATATTATCAGAGAAATGTAAATCAAAATGGTATAAAATGTCATGCCAGTTAGAATGGTAGATATCAATAAGACTGGGGAAAAAAATCTATGTTAGTGCGGACATAGTGAAAATGGAACTCTCATTCCATGCTGATGGGAATGTTATGTGGTTCAACTTCCATGACAAACAATATGGAGATTTCTCAAGAAAGTAAGATTAGAGTTTTCATATAAAACAATAATCTTATTTTGTGATATTTACCCACCAAAGACAAAATCATTAATTTGAAAAAATGTATACGTACATTCATCACCAACTGACTATAAATGTCCAACAATAGATGAATAGATAGAGAAGTAGTGTTATGGAATATCAAAAAAAAAAAAAGAAAGCATGCAATTTTCTGCAACTTGGATAAAATTGGTATGTATATGTTTAAGCAAATTAAGTTCAAGAAAAAAAGAAAACTACCAGTTAATTTCACTTATCTGTGAAAGACAAAACAAGGTATTGAATGACTGAAGCTCAACCTAAATTACATAATTGAGAGTACCAAATGGGTTAGGAAGATGAAGTAGTGGTGAGAGAATAATGAGAAGTAGAATTTACAAGGTCAAGAGTGTTGGACAGTTTGGTGGTGGAGAGATATGAAAGAAAGCAAAAAAGAAAACAAGAAAGAAAGCAAGAAAAGATGTATCTTTGTACATCAAAAATATAAGCTTCAAAACCATTCTAAGCAAGTGGCTCAAAACTGTAATTACATTATAAAAATAAGACTTTAGTAAGGGGACAGGAGGAGGCCTCAAGATATTGGTGGAGGAATGCTGACAAGGTGACATGATGGGGCATAGAGTTGGAACTTTTAAAACCATATTATTAACAGTAATTTGTGGTACTTGTATAAAATGTTCATTGAAAAATACATAGACTGTTGCATATGTAAACATTTCTAATCTTATCATGATCTGGAATTGTTATGTATAAACAGTTCTGACCCTACACTGATCAGTGATTGGACCCTACCCTAGGGTGTAACCTGGCAGAATTGTTGTGTATGTAAACATTTCTTGGGATTAGTATGTTACTGATCCTACCCTGATCGGTGTCTCTGCCCTACCCTAGGGTGTGACCTGGCATTCTGCCCCTACCCTAGGGTGGTACCTGATTCTGAGGTATAAATCAAGGGTCTGTGGAAGGCGGGAGACTTTTTGTTTGGAATTGATGCTGAGACTTCGGACCTCAGTTCTTTCCACCGAATAAAGCTGGTATTTACACAAGTCTGACTCTCCGTGAGCTGTTTAGCCGCCGATTCACCTCAGAACCGCTGGTTACTGGGTTGTAGACACGTTCTCCGAGCTGGAGGGGAGAGAACTCGTCCTCCCTACCTCCACCAGCGAACCTCTCCTGGGAACGGATTTCTACAATAGACAAGCTGATATTCTCAAGCTTAAATTTTTCTTTTTCCTCTATCAAGATCTTTGTCTTCTGTTCTTTGTTTTAAAAGAAACAGTAATTCATAAAAATGTTTATTTAGATTATTAGTCTTTAGGGCTTATATTTTCCAAAGAATTTGACAGCAAACATTTCCCCAGTCAAAGAAGCGGGGTAGACTGTGTGATTCACAATTATCATTCCCATACTATGGAGGGTGGCAATTCCTCAAAGGGAAAAGATTGGATCCCAAATTGTGAGGTTTCCATTTTCTTGGATTCCAGATAGATAGAATGCCAGCTTCACGTGGACACTCCTAAAGTGTTCACTCTCAGTGAGTCACCGAAGCTGTGATTCAAAATTTCACTGATAAACTTGGCACCTGGAAGTTTAAGGAACTCCTACTGGTTTAGATAATAAAGGAACTAATACAGATTTAGATAAGATTCCTGACTATTTAGATGAGTCTAGAGAAGAAAAGGAAGTGAATTCAATTCTTATGGTTTTCTTTTAAATGTCTTCTGGGAGAGAGATTCATAGATGTCTCTTGGAGAGTGATGACTCATAGATAAAATAAATATATTTTATTTATAAGGATGAAAACAAAAGAAAAATAAGAAATAAAATCATGATAGAAAAAACATGATAGTCAAAACATAGGAAACTTCGTAACGGAACCACATCCCTGGAATCTAAAGTATTATAAGATGTGTTCTAAAAAGAATACATTTTAGGATTCATACTAATAATAGAACCCAGGGTATGGCACTTACTTTACAAATGGTTCACTTCTATTTTCGCCAGCACTTCATATGTATGCTCCCTTGAGAATGTCCAGGAGTGATTTTTGAGCACAAAACCAGTTGTAAGCCCTGTACACAGCCAAGTGAGCCTCCCCTCCGCCCAAAGCAAAGAAAACACATTCTACCCCATATCTTTATGAGTAAACATTTACAATACTAAAAAGAAAGATAGAGGGATGTGTAATTAAAAGCCAACAATTTTTCAGAGATGCATTTATTTTATATGTTTGAATGTTTAAGAAAACACAGACCGATGAAGCTTATTAATGAAATAATTTTAATTCACAAATTTTTTCCATGAAATTTGATTTTCTTACCATTGTTTCAGCAAAACTTCAATTATGTTCAATTTAGCAGTCTATATATTTTATGTTCTATTAACAGTAATCCTAAAATAATTTTACTGAGTACAATTTGAAAGTATTTCTTAGTAGTCTCCATTTGGAGAACATTCTCTTTGAATCAACAAAAAACTTCTATTTATGTCATATTGTAAATTATATATTATTCTAGAACATGATATTTATATTGAACATATAACTTACTATAAATACTACAGAATAAGTTAATTTAATATAAAATTGTCATCGTTCTTACTTCTTGTAAATCAATATCTAAATCTATGTAACAGTATAAAGAAAATACTTCTTGCATTATAACAAGGTAAATATCTATATAGGTTTAGAACTATTTGGATTATTATATTTTAAACATATTACTTATACTGATATTTGAAAATTTCCACATATCAGTTTTAAATACTGTACTAATTTGTAAGAACCTGTAAGGGCACAAAGAAAATAAGAGGGTGGATATTCAGCACTGCTAGGAAATGATACTTGATCACACAATACTAAAACTATTAATATCATCTTAAAAAAAGACTTAAGTTAATTAATTTTTCTTTTCTATTACTTAGACATTTATGCATTCACATCCATTATACCCTCCCATGTAAGTGCCTTTCTATGATTTAAGTTTCAGTAGTACAGGCCATAAACCTTTATGGAATTTGTATATGATGTACCTTTTGTTTAGAGAGTGTTTCAGGACCTTGGGTTTTTTCACTCCATAAAAATCCCTATTTTTAAATACACAGGTAAAATGGAAAAGTATTTCTTTATGATCTGAATTCTACTGGTTCTAATGATGTATGTTTTGGTTGACTTGTCCCAGCTCTGGACACTGACTCTCAAGTCAGAAAGGTGACCACATGTTCTTTAATTAATTAGCTTATGTCCCCTGGTAGAACATAAAGCCCTTTAAAGTGTGAAGGCAGGGAAAGAATTCTTTTGACCAGTGAAAACCAAATGCTGAGAAGGGAAAAGATGAATGTAGAGAAAGAAGAAAACAAGACGACAAAAATGTAAAACAGGAGAGAAATCAAGCTACTTCCCAGATTCTCAAGAAATGAGAGACTCTAACCATAATCATTCTAAGTCAAAACACCTATACTGAGCATCCAATAAATTATCTACCATTAGATAGTTAGATCTACAGTTTCATGAACAAATATATATGAATATGTTTTATGTGCATATATAAATATATAAATATATGGTTATTTTATCTCTTCTTATTTTGCTATAGTTTATATTTATTCAGTTTCTTCTGTTTTGTTTTTCTATAACTTTTCCAATCATATAGTTTAGAGGGTACATTTGTAAAGTTCTGGAGATAACATACATATCATTAAAATTTCTGTTGTTCAGATTTAGGACATAAAGATTTTTTAAACCAAAATATAGAATATTTTTCCATTTGTTGTGGGGAAAGGTAAAATTGCTCACTCAAAGTAGATATATCCTCCATATTTTTAATCAAGTCATGAAGAAATCAATACACATACATACAAATCATAAAGAACAAGATGAGATAAAAAGCAAGGGAGGAAAAATCTAAATGGTAACAAAAAAACCCATGGGGACTCAAACCATATAGCCAAATTACCAAGGAGATAAATAGGAAGAGGGTTGAGTGAAGAGGAATCTGGTAGAAGTTGTTAGTACTTAGGGAGAATTGTGGCATGGTAACTTGTATTTTTGAAGAGACATAAAATTTTATTCCTAAAACACATATAGTGAATGTAAGTAAATGTTCTCTGAGTCATCTCTTTAAAGGAGAAACATCAATGAAATGAAATAGCTTAAAGGATTAGTTGTCATGCTTCATACGTTAGAGGTCAAAGGTTCAATCTTCAATGCCTTATGATCCCTAAACACCAGTAGGAGTGCCCCTTTTGTCACCAACCTAGGAATAGCCTCTGGGCAACACTGGGTGTGAAACAAACACAAACAAAAAAAACATCATTACACAGTTATTATTCTTAGGCTATATTCTTAGGTCTGTGTCAGTACTTGTTTGCTTATTTGTTTTTAGCAAGATCTGTTGAAAAATTAAGTGGGAACATAGCTTGTCCTTGGATTGACTTAATGAACTCTAGTGCCAACATGTGTCCTAGCTGAGCCAATGAAGCTCATATGAGATGGTTTCTGTGCAGACACTGTAGTTGCAATTCTACAGGATCCAATTTTGTAATGATAGGTTGGCAGAGCATGTATTACCAAATAGAAGTTTAGAAAAAAATGTGTATTATTTACTATATTAGTTTCAAAACATTACCAATTGCAGTAGTTGTGAAGGGCCCAAGATGATTTGAACTTTCTTAGACACTAAGCCTCCAGAAACACTTGTATTTCCATGTAATCGAACCAGAAACTAGGGAAAGAGAAAAAGAAATACAGAAGTTGCTTGAGGACCAAGTGAATGCAATAAACTCATGTCTGGAAGGTTTCAAATGACAAATGGATGGCAATCCCCAGAAAAATGAATTAAATCTTTTGATCATTCTGATAATGAAAAGACTCACAGAGCACTGATAAATGGAGCATGATCCAATCTCAAAAGTAGAC
The DNA here is from genome assembly GCA_004027635.1 of Crocidura indochinensis. Lineage (NCBI taxonomy): Eukaryota > Metazoa > Chordata > Mammalia > Eulipotyphla > Soricidae > Crocidura > Crocidura indochinensis. The sequence continues at coordinate 6,625 of PVKC010042437.1, read as the reverse complement.
CTGGCACCAAATTCCATGTTCTGTCTGCTCAACATCATTATCAAAAAGTGATGGCCATGAAACTTTCCTTGTGGCTCTAGAAGTGCAAAGACTCATTCATGCCCCCGGCTCTAGGACAAAGGGTCTTCGGTCAGTCTCCAGAATAATCATGTTTTCTTGTGAAAGTCATCGGTGCATTCTTTTTGAGAGGGATAAAAGCAAGAAGTTAATCATAATCTGTCAGGATCAAGTCACTCACTAATGGTTCTATACTCTGAACCATTCTCCTGCCCTAGATCTCTATTTCTGTGCCTTGCTATGGGTCTGTGCCACCTACACCACTGTGTTGCTATAGGAATTCAATAAAATGGTGTCTAATGCAGTAGTTTACTCACTAATACTGTTATCCATTCTCTAATGATATTATTTTCCTACCTGAATCAGAGCATCCCACAATCCTCCCTCAATGCTACAGATTTATGATTTTATAAACTGACTACCACCATCCCCATCCCAAAAGCAAGGAGGAAGAAGAGAATAAATGCCTGTCATCTTGGAGTGTGAGTCATTGCCTATTAGGTCTGGTAAAGCATAATCCCCCTGGCATCCAACTGGCTCAATTCTGTGGCAGAATATAAGTACTTTGGAGATGGACCTGCAGTTACATATGTAGAAAGAGGCAAAACTGTGAGAACTGTCAGTCTTGTAAACCAATGCTACCTTAGTAAAAACAATTTTAAAAAAAGATAATAAAAAAAACCCTTGTGACCTCCTATGTGTCACTCTGACCAGCCCTAGCATCCTAAGCAAGCAGGACATATGACTGCGCCGGAAAATTCCAACTCCTCAAGAAACTCTCTGAAAAGACAGCAATGATTGGCTTCCTTTTCTTTTCTCACTGCTTGCTGGCTCCCAGCAGCTGGGATAAGATATCCTGTAAAACACGCATTAGCTGCCTTCAGACACATGTCAAAATGTCCCACAGAAGCTCCCCTCCATAGTATGGACCAGATTCCTTCTATATATATGCATCACCCAAACAGGCAGGCTTCACTAGGTAACTTGCAGTTCTTGCAGTTCTCAGCAAGCTGCACCAGAATAGAAATGTGTTCGTTCTTTCCAGTCACCCAGATTGCCACTTCAAAATGAAAGTGATAGACAAATATGGTGTAGCCCATTTATAACCTTTTTTTATGTTTAACTTCCAAATTTGAGCGTCTTGAGCATTGCTGCCAAGAGGACTTTTTAGAAATGCAATATATATGTTTCGATGTATATATCTTCATATATGAGTATATATGTGAATATATATGTATGTATGTATATATATTTTTTCCTCCCTCCCCTTGATACCTTAGTAAATTGTAACTGATTTTTTTCCCTTCCTGTTTCTTCTCAGAGGCCAAGAGTTTTTCACTCCCGGGTCTGCAATACCCTGCCTGGGCTATCATCCAAATGGCTTTCACACTCAAAGTGAGAAAGAATTAAGTGCTTCTGCAATTGAAAAATGGTTCTGTCTGCCTTGGAGTCACAAGGCTTTCTTTACTGAACTATTGCTTTTAGATGCCAAAGCTAACTGTACCAGTCAGCTAGTGACAGTGCCAAGAAAGTAACTAGAGGAGGAAGGAGATGTCATCGTTTCTGTATCCAGAAGACATGTAGGTGTATTCACAGATTTTGTACCTTTAGGTATTTTGAGAAAGAAAAATTTTTACAGCTATCATGTGTGTTTCTTCCAGTGGAATCCAGGACAACCTCAAAAGTTATTATGTAAGTCTTACAAAGTACCTCTAGCTGGTTTTTTCACCCATCGGAAGTTAGAAGGAAACATAATGTGTGCTTCTAAAAGATGCAGATCTTACTCTAAGAACAGGGTAAAGTTCTGCTGATCCACACCTGCTATTCTTCTCTTTGTGATGTTAAACAATCTCTTTGTATTTTAAAGTACATTGTATCCTGCAAATTTGCTAAAGAAAAAAGGAAAGAGATATTTAATTCAATTTGCCTTAAACATGTTCATGTTATAAGCATTACTTACTCTTATGATAATGGTAACTTTATCAATGTATATATTGTTTAAGGGCCCCAAGAGTTCTGCATGTGATCTAGTAAATCTCATAATGTTTTTACAAATTGTCAGAACTTCAATTACAGTTCTTTGTTAGTGATACTTTTAAAGATTAATATTCCAGTCATAATTTCCTTTAGGTGTCTCCCTTCACATAACTTTTTTCAAAAGCAATTTGAAAAATTTAACAAGTGTCAGTGAAGCCACAAAACAATATAAAAAATAGAAAAGACCTATATTTGATACAGAAAAGGGCATCCCTGAAAGTCATACAGCAATCAATTTCATTTTTATACCTGAAATATACTAGAACAAATCATTGGAAAATCAATTTGCAAACACCCATCCAATCACAGGATACTAGGTAATAATCAACACTGCCTTGTGAAGAAAAGTCTTGTCAGTACTATCTAATTTCCTTCTAAAATAGAATGACAGGCTTGGTAGATAGGGAGTGATGAAACAGATGTAATAGAAGACTTCAAACCAAAACAATTTTTTTCTATTATGATTTACTTAAGAAATAACTCTCAGTGTTTCTGCATTAATTAAGTGGATGGAGGGTTTGAGTAAGAGCTATTTGAAATGATAACTGGTATGAGGATAGATGTCATTTAAATCCTTAAATCTTCCCAACAGCCCCAAACACAATCTAGCTTGTGCACAATGCACATTTATTCAATGAAATAATGATGACTGAAATAGGTATTACTCAATAAATTATGTTTCTGAAATGAATGAGCAACAGACACCAGCATATCAAACAAGAACTTGTCCTTCTTTTATAAAGAATCAACTCCCTAAAGACATGGACTCTCGTAGCTAATCTTGGTATGCTAACATTGTTTGGGGTTAGACTTAATTCAAAATGCATAAGAAATATGTTATGGTTTTACAAATATAGAGAAATCATATAAAAGTTATGTACAAATTAATTTTTATAAAACTCAAATTACTCAAACTCAAGATAAAAATGAGAAAAGGGGGAAGAATGGAATATAAAATTTTGGCTAGGTAAAAGACTTGCTAAGTGTCTTGAAGACATCTTGTGCGACACTTCAAGAAATCTTGAACCATTAAAGAGGTTTGAGAACTAGCTTGGTCATTTGTTAACTTAGTGTACAACTTAGGGTTGTACATTTAAAACCTTCCCTTAGGACTTTAGTATTCTCATAGATAAAATTGGTTTTGTAAATCTTATAGAGTTGAAATAAGAACTGAAGTAAATTTTCTATGTGTTTTGGTGCATTTAAGGTATTAGATAAAAACACCAGCTTCAGTACTGGACAGATTGTAGGTATGTAGCAAATACTATTTTCCTACTTTTCATCACAAAAAAGTAGATCAGAAATACTCTTCCACCTTTCTGTCTTTTATGCTAATTAGAAATCAATCATGACTATCTGATTTTCACTATTGGTTTTTTATCCCCCCAATTTCCATATTTTAGACACGACTTTGTCTTTTGTAAAATATCTGATATTTGGTTATCGTATGAAAATGAAAAATAAAACCTTCTACCTATGGACTTGCCTGCCCTCTGGCTATACCTCTCTCTTTTCACCAAAACTAGATAGACATGGCAGAAATGTTTGTGTTTTTCACATATTCTCTATTTTGACAACAATTCATCTAACATTGTTACCCAAGTCTATAGAGGCCAGCCACAACTATGAAAATAGATTATTTCATGGGTGAATTTCTGATACAGAGTTGGCCTCAAAGTCTTTCCATAAAATGTTGAGGGTTTATTTGGGGAGGAAGGGGTGGCCAAAACTGGCAGCACTCAGAAATTGCTCCTGGCAGGTTCAAAGTGCTGGGTATCAAACCCGGGTTAGTCCCAGGTCAGTTGCCTTCAAGGTAAATAAACCTTAATTGATATGCTATCACTCTGGCTCCTCTATAAAAAGTTTTACATCAAACAAAATTTTTTGTTGCTGTTATTGTATTTAGGCCACACTCAGTGATGCTCAGGGGTTACTCCTGCTCTACACTCAGAAATTATTCCTGAAGGGCTCAAGGGACTATATGGGCAGCCAGGGATCAAATCCAGATTAGCTGTGTACAAAGGCAAGCATCCTACCTTCTGTGCTATTGCTCTAGCCTTAAAACGCATTTTAAAGTAGAACTCATAATTTGTGACTAGTCAGAATTCCCTTTGTTAATTATAAATTGGACCACTGGAGATGAATACTATCATAAGGAAAAGTCCTTTTGCCCTGGAAATAATAAAATACTAAGAGTAATGGGACAAACACTAACTAGCAAATTTCAAATCATTGCTTCTAGAAAGATAGTACAGAAGGGAAAGAACTTGCCTTGCACCACATATGATCGTCTAATTACCAGCAGGAATGACCTCTGAGCACAGAGCACAAAGTGAGCACTGAGCACTTCTGGTGTGGCCCTAAAATAGGAAATATGATGGCTCCAGTTCTTCATAAGACAAAGTAGCATTCTCCTCTTCTGTAATTTCAATGAACAGGTATAAACTATTTTGTATCAATTTACGTACCATATTAAGATACTGAAGCACATTTATATAATTTCCTAGTGATTTTAAATCTTGTCTATAGTATGGAGTATATCTGTACTTGCCCTCTCTAACTCTGGCATTAAGAAAAGTGTTGCCGATTTGGCTTAATAGAAGGTAGTATGTTCTTAGAGTTACATTGTTATTCCTCACCTGGCTCCCAAGGGTCTTCATGCTCTTACTTCCTGTGGCTACAAATCCACCTGCTGCATTTCACACTACTATCATACCATAGGGCTTCTAAGTTTGTCTTTTAAATCTTCTTTTGCATTGTTATGGTGTTTCAATTACCTTTTTCATGTCCTCTCTCAAACTGAGGCAGATAGTCACTAGAAGGACTCCACCCATTCTCAGCATATTTTTAATTAATTAATTAATTTTTATTTTTATCTATTTTTATTTTTTATTTATTTATTTTTTGTTTAATCTTTACCCCATTCTATTGCCTTTCTCTCCCTCAAACAAAAAAACCACATAACTCAATTTATCCAGGTTAGACTCTCAAATAGAGGCAGAAACAAGGGAGGGCACCTGTACCAAACAGATGTATGATCAGTGATAGTAAGCTGGACAAAGAGGGGCCCACCTACTCTAGCAGCATGGTGGGGGGATGTGGGGGATATGGGTTGCAGAAAGGGAACGAAGAAGGGGAGAGGACAATCTGGTGGTGGATATTCCATGATTCAATATTAATATGTACCTAAAATACTAATATAATAATAATACTAAAATACTAAGCCACTATGATCAAAATAAAAAGTTAAATTAAAAAAACAATAGATAGCACAGCGGCGTTTGCCTTGCAATCAGCCGATCCAGAACCTAAGGTGGTTGGATCAAATCCCACATGGTCCCCCATGCCTGACAGGAGCGATTTCTGAGAGATAGCCAGGAGTAACCCCTGAGCACCACTGGGAGTGGCCCAAAAACCAAAAAAAAAAAAAAAAAAAAAAAAAAAAAAAAAACCTAGTACAGGCAAGCTCCCTCCCCACTGTACTATCAAAAAAAAAAAAATAGAATTAAGAAATTTTATCAGTTTTTTTGGACTTCAGAAAGAATGTGTGCAGTCTGAAAATATTAATATTTACTAAGGCTATTTTCAATGGTTTTCTGAGAAATACCCTCCAGAAATTGTTGCACTGGGGAAGTGGGGGGCATTTTGTTTATGAATGAAACCCAACTACGAACATACTTGTAATCATGATACTTAAATATTTATATAAGAAAAATATCTTCTTGTTCTTTGTTATCTTTGATAATTTACATTTGTTTTGTTTTGTTAGAGCACCACACCCAGAGGCCCTCAGAGGTTACTCCTGGCTCTGGCCTCAGGAATCAGTCCTGCCAGGCTTGGGGAACCATATGGGATGCCAGGAGTTTTGACCCAATTGGCCACAGGAAAGCTCCAGTCCCTAAACTTTGCATTTGTTTTCACTGCAGTGAATTTTCTCAAGAGATAGAAATTTGACCAAACTTTACATATTCTTGAAGCTTCAATATAGATCAGATAACTGTCCTAGTTGTATCTTCCATATGACCCTGGAGGTCTGAGTTATATTCCTTTCTATACTACAATAATGTTTTAATTTCTACATCCAATTTCACATTGAACTGTAGTCATCATAAAATTACTTACATCTTACAGAGAGCATCCAGGAAATAAATGAAATAAACTTAATAAATTTAATATTAAATACATATTTAATTCATATTTGTTTTCAATTATCTACCAGGTTATTTTTAAAAACTAATAGTTTTCCAGTTTCTGTGATGGTAAATACATGTATAATAAAATTCTGCAAGTTTTGCATTAAGTTACTTAATAAAGTTTCTTTTTTTTTTTTAATTTTTTTTTGTCCCCAGATTCACAATACAGACCCGGCAAGGGTCTGGGTTGAGGTGTATATGGGGTGCATTTACTGTACCTCCTCATTCTATACAGTCAGTGTAAAGAACACAGCCTGTGATAAGAATTGGGAGGCCTTATTTTTTTTCTTTTCATTTTTTTTGATTTTTTCTTTAACTTCTTTTATAAACACCCCCTT
>PVKC010042436.1:0-11957 GCA_004027635.1 Crocidura indochinensis | reverse complement strand
TATTGTTCTATAAAACAATCTAGGCCTCATAATTTATGAATACCAGCATTATGATGTGTCAAATTGTTAATCTTGAGAAAACAAGATATTCTTGTAAGAAGTTACAGAATATTCACTGCATATCTCTCTCTTTCTCTGTCTCTCTTTGTTTGAATTTTGTATATAAGGCCATCCCCTCAATAAAGATTGGGCTTTCGATTGGAGTCCTCGACCTAAGCCTCATTATTTCCCAGTCCCTCTCTCATTCCAGGTTGGTGTCCACTCCGTGAACTGTGAAATAACTTCTGTGTGGGTCTCCGGATCTTATCCTGCTGGACAGGAGGTTGGGGGAGACCCCCACAAGGTGGCGCTCAGGACGAGGGGCATGGAGTACGGATTCACCAACTGAACGGCAAAAGAGGCATCTTGTAAGGCGGAAATGTAAGACCCTATTAAGGGCAGACACAGAGAGCCAGGGGTCCCCTGTAAGGTGCAAAAGACGCAGGGAGACTGGGCCATTTCCGTAAGGCGCGAAGACGCAGGAAGGCTGAATAAGCACTAGTGCAAAAAATTCACCGCCGTTCATTCCACCCCGAAGTAATGGGGATGCTTTAAGCAACGAAGAGGTTTTTTTTAAAGATCTGAAACAAGAACTGGGTGAAAAAAAAAAAGAAAAATCAAAATAAAGAGGAAGGACTTAGTTAAGTTCTTTGTATCTGTTCATCACACAGTATTATACCAGATATGGTAAAGAAAAAGACAAAAAATGTTATGCAGCTTTACTGAACAATTTTTGGTAAAATTATTACAGAGCTCAAACAGCAGCACAAAATAAGCACAGACAGCTCCATATCTGCCTAAGCCACTGCTGCAACTAACCACACCCCTACCTCCGCAAATGGAGAGCAGAGCTGAAAACGCAGCTACAAAAATTTAATAAGATCAAAGAATCAGAAAAACAAATCATAAGGCTTCTAGCCACTGATGATCTGCCTAAGTATCAATTTCCCATGTTTTTGAGCACCAGCCTAATCAGCCCCATCCCCGCTCCCCCAGGGAGTGAGGCCTTAAACAACAAAAAAGCAGGGGCGCAATTTCTGAGTCCCCGGTAACCACAGAGGCAGAGGCATCGTAGCTGGCAACCCTAGTGCAGACAAAGTCAGTGAGAAAATTCTAGAAAACTCCTCTGAGGAACCAGAGTTGGCTCCGGCAAGCACCCTCCCTCAAAAGCGGAACGCCCCCACACCCCTTACACCCTTTCTCACCTAGATGCAGTCTGAAATGAGAAAGAAAAACCCCATCAGCCCAACCCCAAAGTTGAGACAGAAGTCAGGCTTCCCACAAAGCTCAAACCATCACCAGATCCTTTGAGGACATTGGAGAAAAATAGCAGCAAGAACTTTCCCCCTGCCCGGCTTGCTCAGTTCTCGAGCAGGCTCCCCAGCCAGTTCTTTTGTTAATATTTTTAAAGAGGATCCCTCCCTGACTGACTATGATATCACCAAAGTCTCTATGAAGACCCAAACATATCCTTTTCCCCCCACCCACTCTCTTCTTTTACTGATAAGATCTCTGGCTGCTGGAGTTAGCCCCTCCCTTCTGTAAAACTGCCCGAAGCAAAGTTGCTGGGGAATACATTTAGCCCCTCCCCACATTAACAGCAAAAAGTCCTGCCTCACACTTTTTCAAAACTATGTGGCATAGTTAATAATTTTTGCAAAAAATAGTATTTTGAAAATAAAACTAATCATCTTATAATGAAATAGCATATTTATTGACTGATGCAAATTACAAGTAACTGACAAGTGGCATATTCTCTACCTGTATTGGAAACAGTAAATTTCTGTGCAATTCAAATGCAAACAAAAATTTAAAATATAATATTACCTCCCCCTTAAAGTTGGTAAAATTTGGCTTGAATTCAGTAAAAATAGACTAACCTGTGTGTGTCTTTGTAGCTGTAATTTTGATTCCTCTGCTAGAAATGGCAGGGAGTGGCAGGGGAATTGAAAAAATTCAGAAACTCTTCACATGGAATTTGTAGTCAGATTTTGTTGTGTCTAATAAAATGTCTCAAATAATTGTGAAGTTTATGAAATAAACCATGCGGCATAAGTATGCCTTTTCTGAAAGCAATTGTGTAATAAAGCTCAGTGCATTGAGTGGCAAAGCGATTATTAAAACTTTAAAAATTAAAAAATTTTTGAATTCAGATCTGTAAGGGTTAAAAGCTTCTCCAGAAAGAAAAAGCAACAGACAGATAAGAACAATAAACTCCCTTTGTCCATTCTCAGAAATTTTAGAGCAAGGTCATAATTCTGTAACTAATTATTGAAAAAAAAAACTTTTGGCTTTTTAAATTCAAATGGACACAAAAAATGTTAAAAATTGAAGTTTTAAAAGTATTTGAAAAAAAATATATAAATGTGAATAAAATATACAGATTTGTTGTGTTTATTTATATTCTAATATTACTGAGACTTCTAAGTTTTAAATTACTTTCTAAAAAGTTTTTGCATGCCATCAAGAGTAAAAATTTTTGTGGTTTTTAATCTCAGTTTTTCAAAATCTGAAATTCATAATTAGTAATGTCCAATTACATACAGGAAGAGCTTAAAACATTCCATATCATAACTGTTCCCATTTATCCTGCATTTATATTTCATTTAAAAGTGAAACAATTATTTTTATTATAGTCAGTATCTACATATAAGAATAAATCCTTCAATACAGAAGTGATGTCACCTACAGATTATTTTTTTAAAAATGTTTTATTGGGAAGTTAATTTAACTGAAACAGTAATTTATAATAAGTCTTAAATTGCAGCTAAATGTATTTGGAACATTAATGTTGTATTACCTAACATTGTAATTGCTTATTGCTGGCTTGTTAGCAAATTATTGCTTAAATTTTGTGTCAAATAAAGGAAATTGCCTTTCTAAAGAAGCAATGAATAACATTTACTATAGTTCAATAATTGCAAGCAAATTTTTTATTGGTAGTAACTTAGCATATTATCTAGTTTTACCCCCTTTGCTTTTTACCCAGCCAAGATTGGATATTTTTTATTTAAAGAAACCCTAAAAACTAAATCAAATTTTAAGATGATGTATATCAGAATACCATTACTTTATTAAAGGCTAAGGAAATTGTTTTCATGCACCTGCATTGTTTTTAAGCAGTGTAACTTAAAAAGAGTTCACAAAATCAGTGGAACCACATAACAACTGAATACCAAATCTTAGAGAAGTAACAAATTGTACTTTAATGTATTTTTTATTATAATAATGGTTTTTGATAATTTCTACCTCTCTTTACCAAACACATATTCTGCTAACAAAGTCTAATAGTGTCTAAATGTACTTTAAGTTTCGGTTTCTTAATCATAAAGTAGATGTTTGAGCATAAAGGTAAAGTCAAGTAGCCAAAGGGTTGTTTTAATAAGGAATCTCTTCTATACTACCAACATTTTCTCAAATACCTACTTGTCCAGGTACAATTCATGGTTTATGGTAGAATTAAAAAAAAGTTTAAAATGAATTTTAAAAAGTAACTCCTGAATAGTCAAAAATTATTATGTATCCAAGTATCTTTACTAGGTTTGTTCTTTTAATGGCTGAAGTTTATTAAAATGCATTTTTTTTATTTTAAATATTGCCCAAAACGCTTTTAAGTAGTAGTTAATGAAATGGTAAATTTTCCACAACTAATTAAATGAAATTTTACATTTTCCTTTTCATCCAAAGTTTTATGCATTCCATTGTTTTCTAATGAAAAAAATGTCAATATGGATTTTTGTATTACTAAAAATAAATTTTAAGATTAAGGAAAAAATAACTCTTATACAGTCAAAATATTGCTAATTTTATAAGTAATTAATATTATGAAAGTAAAATTTGTAAGCAGGTTGACAACACGTATCAAATATAATTTTGATCTTAAGCTCTGGGTGTGAAAATACATCGAGTGTCTTTAACAATTTTATAATGATCTAAACATTTTGTTAATTTGGTATATAATATTTCTTACAAATTATTCACTTGAAATCTTTAAAATAATAACAGTTGTTTGTTTTTAAAGTTAGTTTTTTCATACCTCTTATAGTTATAGTTTATGCTCTTGTGTTTAATCATTGAAATTTTAACACTTTATTGCAGCTGTCTTACTATTCGACTGTGAAACTAATTTAAAGAAAACCTATTCAGTTACAACAGATGATATCATATTCAGAGTGAAGACTCCTTCTACAGTGCTCATTAACCATTTTATTTAAAGTGTTTAACTGATTACTATTTTACTTAATGTTTTAAACTTCAAATTAAAATTGTTTTAAATATGTTTTATGCTAAAGCTAAAACCTTGAAGCTTTTATTTTCAGCAAAATTCCACTCCAACCACAAGGAGTACTTCTACAGCTGAAAAAGATTTTCTACAGAAAATTTTTCATACAAACATGCTGGCTAAATATTTAAAAGCGCTTGACAAATTTATCCAAATTAATTTTTCTAGCATAAGTTTTAAATCAATCCTTTTGTTTGTTCATGTGTGTGTTGTGATGAATGAAAGTGGCCACAAGTGTAAAATGTTGTGTTTAATGATGTTTTGTCTTGTCTGTTTATTTAGTATTTCTACATTTCATGAATAATATAATTTTCAAAGCCAGATCCATTTTTAAAATTTCAATTAAATTTTCCACAACTTTGTCAGTCTGGTCTCCTAGTAGCTGACAGACTATAAAATCCTGCAACTAAGATCATGTGTTAAAAATTATAAGCTAGCTTTGTCCTTCTGAAAACATGGTGGAGAGTGTAGGGAACTGTGAACCCCAGATTTCTCAATGGCCATAAGATAACTTTTCTCTGGAGAGTTTATGGACTTTGCTAATGAATCCTAATTAAACCACTTAACTACACATGTGAATCCAATATCAGGCTAATGAAAATGAATTAGAACACTTAAGTCCACACAGGTATCCAATAACAAGCCAATGAGAACCAATGAAAAACACGTAAGAAATACAAGTGAATCCAATAAGAAAGTAATGAAAACCTATGATAGACCATAAAAACACAGTTGTATCCAATAACGAGCTAATAAGAACAAATAGAAAACACTTAAGAAACACAAGAAAACCAATAACAAGCTAATGAAAGCCAATGATAAACATTAACAGCACAGTTGTGTCCCATAATGAGCTAATTAGAACAAATAGAGCAACTTAACAACACAGGTGAATACAATAACGAATGAATGAAAACCAATGAAAACACTTAACTACACATGTGAATCCAAACACGGGCTATTTAGAGCCAATCAAAAACACTTAAAAAACACAAGTGAATCAAATAATTAGCTCAGGCAATCCAATGAAAAACCTTAACAACACAGGTGAATTCAATAACTAGCTAATATGAACGAATTGAAGACACTTATAAAACACAGGTGAATCCAACACTGAGCAATGAAAACCAAGGAAAACACTTAACCACAAAGAGAACCCAATAACGAGCTAACGAATACTAATTAGAACACTTATCTACACACGTGAATCCAATAACGAGCTATTTAGAACCAATTAAAAACACAAGAAACACAAGTGAATTCAATAATAAGCAACTAAAACCAATGGTAAACCATAACAAGACATGTGAATCCAATTACGAGCTAATTAGAACAAATAGAAAACACTTAAAACACAGAGGTGAATCCAAAACATACTAATGAATACTAATTAAACCACTGAACTACACACGTGAATCCAATAATAAGCTAATGAAACCGAATTAAAACACTTAACTACACACGTGAATCCAATAACTAGCTAATTAGAACCAAACAAAAACACTTAAAAAACACAAGTAAACCCAATAATTAGCTAATGTAAACCAATGAAAAACCTTAACAACACAGGTGAATCCTATAACAGGTTAATTTGCACGAATTGAATACACTTATAAAACACAGGTGAATCCAATGAGAGAATGAAAACCAATGAAAACACTGACCCACACAAGAGAATCCAATAACGAGCTAAAGACTGCTAATAAAAACACTTATATATACACGTAAATCAAATAGCGAGCTATTTAGAACCAATAAAAACACTTAAGAAACACAAGTGAATCCAGTAGTAAGCTAATGAAAACCAATGGTAATCCTTAACAAGATAGGTGAATCCAATAACGAGCTAATTAGGAGAAATAGAACACACTTAAAACACAGAGATGAATCCAATAACGAATGAATGAAAACCAATGAAAACACTTAACTACACACGTGAATCCAATAATGAGCTAATGAAACCTAATTAAAACACTTAAATACACACGTGAATCCAATATCGGGCTAATGAAAACGAATTAAAACACTTAAATCCACACGTGTATCCAATAACAAGCCAATGAGAACCAATGAAAAACACTAAATAATACAAGTGAATCCAATAAGAAAGTAATGAAAACCTATGATAGACCTTAAAAACACAGTTGCATCCAATAACGAGCTAATTAGAACAAATAGAAAAAAACTTAAGAAACACAAGAGAAACCAATAACAAGCTAATGAAAACCAATGATAAACATTAACAGCACAGTTGTGTCCCATAATGAGCTAATTAGAACAAAAAGAACACACTGAAAACACACAGGTAAATCCAATAACGAGCGAATGAAAACCAATGAAAATACTTAACTACACACGTGAATCCAAAAACGAGCTAATTAGAACCAATCAAAAACACTTAAAAACACAAGTGAATCAAATAATTAGCTAAGGAAAACCAATGAAAAAAACCTTAACAACACAGGTGAATCCAATAACGAACTAATTTGAACAAATTGAACACACTTATAAAACAAAGGTGAATGCAACAATGAGCGAATGTAAACCAAGGAAAACACTTAACCAAGAAAGAGAATCCAATAACGAGCAAACGAATACTACTTAGAACACTTATCTACACACGTGAATCCAATAACGTGCTATTTAGAACCAATCAAAAACACTTAAGAAACACAAGTGAATCCAATAATAAGCAACTAAAACCAATGGTAAACCTTAACAAGACAGGTGAATCCAATTATGAGCTAATTAGAACAAATAGAAAACACTTAAAACAAAGAGGTGAATCCAATAACATGCTAATGAATACTAATTAAACCACTTATCTACACACGTGAATCCAATAATGAGCTAATGAAACCGAATAAAAACACTTAACTACACACATGAATCCCATAACCAACTAAGTAGAACCAATCAAAAACACTTAAAAAACACAAGTGAACCCAATAATTAGCTCAGGTAAACCAATGAAAAACCAGAACAACACAGGTGAATCCAATAACGAGTTAATTTGAACGAATTGAACACACTTATAAAACACAGGTGAATCCAACAAGGATTGAATGAAAACCAATGAAAACACTGAACCACACAAGAGAATCCAATAATGAGCTGAAGATTGCTAATTAAAACACGTGAATCCAACAACGAGCTATTTAGAACCAATAAAAACACTTAAGATACACAAGTGAATCCAATAGTAAGCTAATGGAAACCGCTGGTAAACATTAACAAGACAGGTGAATCCAATAATGAGCTAATTAGAAGAAATAGAACACACTTAAAACACAGAGATGAATCCAATAACGAACGAATGAAAACCAATGAAAACACTTAACTACACACGTGAATCCAATAATGAGCTAATGAAACCTAATTAAAACACTTAACTACACACGGGAATCCAATATCGGGCTAATGAAAATGAATTAAAACACTTAAGTCCACATGGGTATCCAATAACAAGCCAATGAGAACCAATGAAAAACACTTGAGAAATACAAGTGAATCCAATAAGAAAGTAATGAAAACCTATGATAGACCTTAAAAACACAGTTGTATCCAATAACGAGCTAATTAGAACAAATAGAATACACTTAAGAAACACAAGAGAAACCAATAACAAGCTAATGAAAACCAACGAAAAACATTAACAGCACAGTTGTGACTGATAATGAGCTAATTAGAACAGAGAAAGCACACTTAACAACACAGGTGAATCCAATAACGAGCTAATGCAAACCAACGAAAACACTTAACTACACACGTGAATCCAAATACAAGCTAATTAGAACCAATCAAAACACTTAAATAACAAAGTGAATCCAATAATTAGCTCAGGTAAACGAATGAAAATCCTTAACAACACAGGTGAATTCACCTTTACAAAACAGGTGTATCCAATAACTAACTAATTTGAACGAATTCAACACACTTATAAAACACAGTTTAATGCAACAATGAGCAAATGAAATCCAAGGAAAACACATAACCACACAAGAGAATCCAATAAAGAGCTAACGAGTACTAATTACAACACTTATCTACACACGTGAATCCAATAACGAGCTATTTAGAACCAATCAAAAACACATAAGAAACACAAGTGAATCCAATTATAAGCAGCTAAAACCAAAGGTAAACCTTCACAAGACAGGTGAATCCAATTACAAGCTAATTAGAACAAATAGAAAACATTTAAAACACAGAGGTGAATCCAAAAACGTGCTAATGAATACTAATTAAACCTCTTATCTACACACGTGAATCCAATAATGAGCTAATGAAACCGAATTAAAACACTTAACTACACACGTGAATCCGATAACCAGCTAATTAGAACCAATCAAAAACACTTAAAAAACACAAGTGAACCCAATGATTAGCTAATGTAAACCAATGAAAAAACTTAACAACACAGGTGAATCCAATAACGAGTTAATTTGCACGAATTGAACACACTTATAAAACACAGGTGAATCCAACAAGGAGAGAATGAAAACCAATGAAAACACTGAACCACACAAGAGAATCCAATAACGAGCTGAAGATTGCTAATTAAAACACGTGAATCCAACAACGAGCTATTTAGAACCAATAAAAACACTTAAGATACACAAGTGAATCCAATAGTAAGCTAATGAAAACCGCTGGTAAACATTAACAAGACAGGTGAATCCAATAACGAGCTAATTAGAAGAAATAGAACACACTTAAAACACAGAGATGAATCCAATAACGAACGAATGAAAACCAATGAAAACACTTAACTACACACGTGAATCCAATAATGAGCTAATGAAACCTAATTAAAACACTTAACTACACACATGAATCCAATATCGGGCTAATGAAAATGAATTAAAACACTTAAGTGCACACGGGTATCCAATAACAAGCCAATGAGAACCAATGAAAAACACTTGAGAAATACAAGTGAATCCAATAAGAAAGTAATGAAAACCTATGATAGACCTTAAAAACACAGTTGTATCCAATAACAAGCTAATTAGAACAAACAGAAAACACTTAAGAAACACAAGAGAAACCAATACAAGCTAATGAAAACCAATGAAAAACATTAACAGCACAGTTGTGACCGATAATGAGCTAATTAGAACAGAGAGAGCACACTTAACAACACAGGTGAATCCAATAACGAGCTAATGAAAACCAATGAAAACACTTAACTAGACACGTGAATCCAATAATGAGCTAATGAATCCTAATTAAAACACTTAACTACACACGTGAATCCAATATCGGGCTAATGAAAACGAATTAAAAAACTTAAGTCCACACTTGTATCCAATAAAAAGCCAATGAGAACCAATGAATAACACTAAATAATACAAGTGAATCCAATAAGAAAGTAATGAAAACCTATGATAGACCTTAAAAACACAGTTGTATCCAATAACGAGCTAATTAAAACAAATAGAAAACATTTAAGAAACACAAGAGAAACCAATAACAAGCTAATGAAAGCCAATGATAAACAGTAACAGCACAGTTGTGTCCGATAATGAGCTAATTAGAACAAAAAGAACACACTGAAAACACACAGGTAAATCCAATAACGAGCAAATGAAAACCAATGCAAACACTTAACTACACACGTGAATCCAAAAACAAGCTAATTAGAGCCAATCAAAAACACTTAAAAAACACAAGTGAATCCAATAATTAGCCAAGGTAAACGAATGAAAAACCTTAACAATACAGGTGAATTCACCTTAACAAAACAGGTGAATCCAATAACTAACTAATTTGAACAAATTGAACACACTTATAAAACACAGTTTAATGCAACAATGAGCAAATGAAAACAAAGGAAACACATAACCACACAAGAGAATCCAATAAAGAGCTAACGAGTACTAATTACAACACTTATCTACACACGTGAATCCAATAACGAGCTATTAAGAACCAATCAAAAACACATAAGAAACACAAGTGAATCCAATAATAAGCAACTAAACCAAAGGTAAACCTTCACAAGACAGGTGAATCCAATTACAAGCTAATAAGAACAAATAGAAAACATTTAAAACACAGAGGTGAATCCAAAAACGTGCTAATGAATACTAATTAAACCTCTTATCTACACACGTGAATCCAATAATGAGCTAATGAAACCGAATTAAAACACTTAACTACACACGTGAATCCGATAACCAGCTAATTAGAACCAATCAAAAACACTTAAAAAACACAAGTGAACCCAATAATTAGCTCAGGTAAACCAATGAAAAACCAGAACAACACAGGTGAATCCAATAACGAGCTAATTTGAACGAATTGAACACACTTATAAAACACAGGTGAATCCAACAAAGAGAGAATGAAAACCAATGAAAACACTGAACCACAAAAGAGAATCCAATATCGAGCTTAAGATTGCTAATTAAAACACTTATATATACATGTGAATCCAACAACGAGCTATTTAGAACCAATAAAAACACTTAAGATACACAAGTGAATCCAGTAGTAAGCTAATGAAAACCGCTGGTAAACATTAACAAGACAGTTGAATCCAATAATGAGCTAATTAGAAGAAATAGAACACACTTAAAACACAGAGATGAATCCAATAACGAACGAATGAAAACCAATGAAAACACTTAACTACACACGTGAATCCAATAATGAGCTAATGAAACCTAATTAAAACACTTAACTACACACGTGAATCCAATATCGGGCTGATGAAAACGAATTAAAACACTTAAGTCCACACGGGTATCCAAAACCAAGCCAATGAGAACCAATGAAAAACACTTGAGAAAAACAAGTGAATCCAATAAGAAAGTAATGAAAACCTAAGATAGACCTTAAAAACACAGTTGTATCCAATAACGAGCTAATTAGAACAAATAGAAAACACTTAAGAAACGCAAGAGAAACCAAATACAAGCTAATGAAAACCAATGAAAAACATTAACAGCACAGTTGTGACCGATAATGAGCTAATTAGAACAAATAGAGCACACTTAACAACACAGGTGAATCCAATAATGAGCTAATGAAAACCAATGAAAACACTTAACTACACATGTGAATCCAAACACGAGCTAATTACAGCCAATCAAAAACACTTAAAAACACAAGTGAATCCAATAATTAGCTCAGGTAAACCAATGAAAAACCTTAACAACACAGGTGAATCCAATAACGAGCTAATTTGAACGAATTGAACACACTTATAAAACACAGGTGAATCCAACAATGAGTGAATGAAAACCAAGGAAAACACTTAACCACACAAGAGAATCCAATAAAGAGCTAACGAATACTAATTAGAACACTTATATACACACGTGAATCCAATAACTAGCTATTTAGAACCTATGAAAAACACTTAAAAAACACAAGTGAATCCAATAATAAGCAACTAAAACCAATGGTAAACCTTAACAAGACAGGTGAATCCAATAACGAGCTAATTAGAAGAAATAGAACACTCTTAAAACACAGAGATGAATCCAATAACGAACGAATGAAAACCAATGAAAACATTAACTACACACGTGATTCCATTAATGAGCTAATGAAACCTAATTAAAACACTTAACTACACACGGAATCCAATATCGGGCTAATGAAAATGAATTATAACACTTAAGTC